>JAVSIQ010000192.1:0-80674 GCA_038502775.1 Hippodamia convergens
TATTCCAAAATCAAGGTATGAGGTTTCAAAAATACGACGAAACACTTCGAGCGTCCCGGCGCGCGCTTCGCTGGCTCGTCTTGGCTGGGGCACTACTGGGCCCCCAGATTTTCAGCATGCAGCAAGATTTCTTGATTGTGGATATGTAGGGATACATATCCAATCAGACTTGAAATTTTCATACCATATGGGCGATACTGAGTAAAAGGGTGTTGTTATAGAACTAAATATAGCTGCTGGTAAGCAGGCTGCAAGATAGCGTACTTCGGGGTCCTTCGGTTAGCTCTCACATATGGTGTACTTGTATGGGGAAACATGCCAGGAGGGGAGAAGATTTTCGTCAAGCAGAAACAACATGCTGTAAGAATAATATATATATGATGCTCAAAGCAACAGATAGCTGCAGTCCTCTGTTCGTTCAAGAAAAAATATTAACTCTGACATCCCTCTTCATAATTGTCTGCATAGGTTATAATCATGACAGTAAAGAAAGTCTTCTTCGGAATAACTTCAGGCACGCATATAATAGGAACGCAGGCTAATTCATCATACCTCATCACAGGTTCTCAACCACCTAACAATTAAAATTTAAAATAAACTACCGAAAGAGAATAATACCCTAAGTAGAAGAAAAATTAGGAAATTACTTAAAAGAAAATTTGGTGCAAAGGGCTTTTACTACAGCATGTTGAGAATACCTCACGGATACGATGCTTTAAATTGTTTGTCTCTTCTTTAAAATTCGAGCTATATTATTTATTTTTTCAAATATTTTATAAGTATACAATCATCTGTGTTATAAATTCTTACATATTTTTTTATAATATTTTTGACTCCCTATGTAAAATTTTGTAGGTTAAATACTGTATGATCCTTGTGTCCAATATACAAATTTTATAACGTGAATTCCAAGTTTTGCCTGATTTACCATTCATTCAGGCTATTTTCTGCATTTATGTTTTTAAATTGTCTCAATCAGATTAGTCACGGTATTCCACAGTTTTTTCAGTAGTGTATGACGTTCCTTAGTTGTATTTTATCAAAAGCCTTGTGTAGATAAACAAAAGATAGGAACCATTTATTATATTCAGTTGATTTATCCTCTTTTAAAGCCTTGTTGTTCATTCAACTAGTGTTAGAATTGAGTTCATCTTTATTGATATTATATACAGTGTGACACAGACTCATGGTACACCCCATTTTTCTCCTTTGTTTCTGTAGTTATATTTTTGAAATTTGGAACATTGAATATATCTCTTTAGGGCACTTTTTGACATATTCAGAAAAAATCCAACTTCTGGTTTTTCCGGAAATGACATCAACTTTCGATTTTCAAATGGGACACCCGGTATATTATTACATTTTTGAAATCTCTATTTTTTCTAAATCTAATGATAACCTCATAGTTGATATTTCATTCGTCAGAACGCCCATTTTTATTTTTCGATCTAGAGAGCCATGAACTCCCTAAAATTATTATTCCAAATATTCAAATAAATTGCTACACTATAGTAAATTTCGATTTAAAAAGTATCGTGGTACGAAATATGTGCCAAAAAAGTAAACCAAAACCTTTTTTCACTCGAAACTTCGTTTTGTAATGGTAGCATTAATGGTACTCTGACCTCATTCGAAAGATATCATCGGTGGGGTATCCATCCAAATCAACTATTTTTCTGTATAACCAATGCGAACACGATAATGGAGTTTAGACAAGTTCAAGTATCTTCTCGGTTCAATCCAAAGTTGATGTCATTTTCCGGAAGAACCGGAAATTGGAATTTTTTCTAATATGTCAAAAAGTGCCCTATAGTGAGTATATTCAATGTTCAAATTTCAGAAATATAGCTACAGAAACAAGGGAGAAATTGGGGGTGTACCATGAGTCTGTGTCACCCCTGTATATAGTTTGAAATATGGCGTCCAGTAGGTTTATTCATCTGTAATTTTTCGGTTCTTTCTTATCTCCCTTTTCGAACATTAGAATCATTGTTTTTCTCACAAGAATGTAGAAATGTGAAGATCACCAGGAGGCAAAAAATTTTCATATTTATTTTCAACACATATAAATTATCACTAACCGAAAGAAAGTCCATAATTCCCTACAAACAAGCTTGAGATATGTCAGAAACTAAAATGAACACAAAATTCTTCCGTGAAGCCTTTTTGTACAATGAGATTATTTTATTATTTTTATTATCAGCTCCGCTAGAAGCTGCCAAATGAACATTTGTTATAATCGAATATAATTTCTCAGTGTGTTCAAGATCACCATGCCTATAAAATGCATAGATTAATACTAAATGAATATTATATTATGTCAGTAAAATATTAATCTATGATAAGTTGTTTCAAGTTTGACAACTCACGTCATAACCCAATATCTAAGAGGAAATTCTGAATGGACGAGAGAAAAACTGGTACGTTGATATGGATGATTATCACATGATAACATAGAGAAAGATCTATCGACACACCTATGAGTTCTTGCTCTGAAAATGTGAGTAAAAATAAAAACGTGTAATGCTTTTCGAATATGTATTTCTTAATGATATTATCGTCAAATAAAAATGATCTCGTAGACATGAACGGGCTTATTGGTCGTGGTTCATTAGGATGTATTGCACCTACGTTTCGCTACATCTTCAGAGGATTCTTGGTCTGAGATTGTTACCCATATATCGCTAAAATACTGACTCCGATGCCGGAGCTGTCATTTAAAACTCCGTTAATGGCGAAAAATGGATGTGAGGTAAAGTACGTGATGTTGATTGGCACTTCGCTCTCACTACGTATCAACCGATTCGGGTTCTATCTAAGAGCCGCTTGCCACTGCACTGAATTCGGAACTAAATTCAGTTCTATTAATTTAAGTGTCACAAATTACCGCAAGAATCGCGCATCTGAATTAAGCGATTGCCTGATAGGAATTAAAAGTGAGACACAACATCAAAACTTACGAGTCAGGTCGTTGGTCCCAACTGGATGTACTGCTGCTTTTCTTCGAATTGAAAAAGTCTTTGATGGAAAGTTTTTGTATTTTTCACATGGGATCTCAACATAGTCTTTCTTTCAAACTTTGGCTAAGTCGTATGTTGGTGAGTCTTTTGGTACCTACTAACAATTGATCTCAGTGGAACATTATCCTCATGAATTTTCGGAAGTCTGGATATAAGCGAGTCCTCGCTTCACTGTTAGAAATCCATTTTTCAATTTCTTTATCGAGAAAAGAAACTTTTATAAAAACCTTTGTTTGTCTGAGCCAGGATAAGGTAGGTCTTTTTTTAAGTGACCTATAGTTTATGGGTTCTAACAGTTCCCTCATTTTCGAATCACATCAGTCAGAGGATTCCATCACTACCGTCGAGTTTTCTTTGTCAGTGGAAGGATCACAATGGATAGCTTAGTATTCCATGAAATTTAGATAGCCCTTCTGGTGATTCTTGAGGCTCTTATCTGCACTTCCTCAGCCGTAGCCTCAGGTAGAGAACTGAATTGTTGCACCAAATATTGGCTAATTATATCCTCCACCGGAATCTGATTAGTTCGAATAAAGAAATTGTTTCGCTTGTAAAGACTGACTTCTACTCTTGTGTCCTCTTCGATGAGTTAAAAACAGTTTTTTTTCCTGTTTGTAACTGAATAATCAGATAATTCCTGCAAGCGTGAGAATCATTTTTGAGGCGTTTTGTATTACTGCGATATTTTATTGCTATAGATGCCCACTGTGTTTGTGCCAAGGTCTTCATCAGATTATTCTCTAATTTGATTGTGCAGATTTGGGTTCAAAATGCCTAAAATGACAGAACTATTAATCTTTATGAGACCTTCAGGGAATCTATTTGCTGGTATCTACGAGTGTGTAGGTGAGATGCAACGGTAATTTAGTTAGTCACTGGTGATTTGGTGAAAGAGGCTATCAGCCAGGATATCAACTAAGAATATCGTTGTATGAAAGATAATCTTCAATCTTCATATTAAGGACTAAAAGGATTGGTCGGTGATGACAATGAGCTCAGAGTTTGGAACGCACAAATAGGTACACGAATACATAAATAATCCTTTTGGTGCAGATATATTTCAACTTGCAAAGCCTCTATGAAAATCATTTGAAGCTAGCTTATTCAATCTTAAACGGATTGCCTAATATGATACCTACGCTTTAGTCATATCTTGGAAATGCCTAACAGCATTGAATAAAGGTCTCCGGCTCATTTTGTTGTCATCGATGAAGGCGTTAAGGAGTACTGATGACGAGTATATAACTCAGAAAACGGTCTACTGCTACCTTGCAGTTGGTTCGATGACGGCACGTTCCTGCAGTTTTACTTCATGATTTCCCCTTGGGGTAAATGCTACCCGACGTCCAGACTTGCATAATATAGCTGAGGAGAGCTGTTTATTTGTAAAAAACATATTATCGCTCATGAGACCATTTTTCTCTCTAGATTTCTAACCTTTTCCAAAAATTATTCCATTGGGCGGTAGTTGAAGGACAATACGTTCTCCTCTCTTCTTAATTAAGATATATATTACTCGTATACTTTCCTTTCACTTTCTTAATCTGTTGAATATTAATTTAAGATGTCAATATCATGAAGATGACAATGGCAATTATCCCTCTAAATACTCATTCACTTCAGGCGATTCTTTTGGGAAATAGTTACATATGGACATCCATAGTTGAACTAATCTTTTGTGCATTACAGAAAGTTTTGTTAGTATCGTGAAAATATCTAATCCTTCCTATAAGCCCCTTCTATTTCCAGTGTGAGTAAAGAAATCATCAAGAAAAAGAGAAAACTGAGTGAAGATATACATAAGGCAGTTAGTGAATATGACTACGAAAAGTTATCAGAACTTATTGATTGTATCGGTACTCCTGATGTGCCAAATGAGGAAGGCCAAACACCGCTGTACGTAGTGAGCGTTGAAGGCTGTTATGTTGAGAAGGACAAACAAATGATTAAATTTTTGATAGAAAAGGGGGCAGACGTTTTATACTGTGATAGCGAGAAAACGGACACACCAGCAGCATACATTTTTCAATACGAAGGTGAGTCGAAATTCTATATTTCTTATTTATGGTTCATGGCTGAGGTTCTCAGACGAACCTAGATATATTAAAAATTTAATACAAATACCGTTTCAGTTTGAAAAAAGTCATAATTATTCACATTCGATCATTAAATCCCACAATGTTTACTCAGTTTTTCATGCAGCCTAAGTGGTTTATTTAAATAATAAATGACGAAATCATGATTAGAAACTTTTTTTTATTTCCAGTTTACGTCATGGACGTCACTATCCCTAAATCATTTTTATCCTATTCTACTAAAATTATAAAGTTGAATAGAATACCTTCATGCACCAATAATATATGCTTAATCCTTGAAAATGGGAAATGTCACACAAAAAAAATATATATGACTCTTATACAATTACCACTTTTACAGATATGATGAATAAGAAAATCAACATTCAATGTTACTTCCCATAAATTCACTAATAGTATATGGCTCTAGCCGTAGATCTGTAGAAACAGCTTTATTCTCAGTATTTTTGTCCAGAAGAGTGAAGCACCTATTTGCTCCCCAATTATGAACAAATCATTCAAATTATGATGCTAAATAAAGTCTTTGTTGCAGATCAACCACTTATTGATTCCCTATTGTCAAAAATCCAGAATATTAACAAACCTTTGGATAGACATAAGAATACAGCCCTACATATTGCCGTGAGGAACGCAAACAGAATCACTGTTCTCAAGTTATTGGTGAGAGGTGCTGATCCAAACCAAAAAAATTGTTTCAATACAGCAGCGATACACGAAGCTGTTACGCCGAACGGTTCCCAACTCCTACGAATGCTTGTGGATTGTGGAGGAGATATAAATTCAAAAGGTCAGCTGGGGATGACACCACTTCACTTGGCTGCGCTGTCAGGTGAAGAAAATATCCTGGACAAAGTATTAGAATGCAAACCGGATATTAACGCTAAGGACGAAAACCGGAACACTCCATTGGCTCTTTTTCTTATGGATGACAAAAATCTCTATGCGGATAAAATTATCAAATACATCATTGCTGGTGCTGATCTGAAACTGCGGGATCAGCATGGTTTGAACGTGCTGCATCGCGTTATACGTAGCACATGTTTCCAAAATAAAGAGGATTTGGTGAATTATATAATTGATAGAGGAATAGACATAAACGCAAAAACATCGGGCGATAAGAATACTGCGCTACATCTAGCTGCACAGACTAACCTTGAATTAGTGTACATCCTTCTATCAAAAGGCGCAGATCTGTACGCAAAAAATATTCGAGGAAGGACGCCATTGGACAACGCCGTTTTGGAAAACGAATACAAACAATAATAATGATATTGTCATTCTCGGTCCGATGGAATTTACCAGAAAGAGGATTGATGCTCGAGTATCATAAGAGTACGAGCATCTATAAAAATATCTCTGTCATTTATAGGCGGTGTCAAGAGGAATTCCAGAGGGCAAAACATATTAAATTGGATTGTTCCCCGAAATTCTGCTACAAGGATTTACTCTTTATCGACGAGAAAAAATTTGCGCAGATTTTATATAACAAAAAATTCAAAGCTGAATTTGTGACGACCTTGGAAAATTTTAAATCCTTCGAATATAGCTTCAGAAAATCATTCCAAAAGGCGAAAATCCGTAGAAATGCGGAGGACGCGGCCTTGTACCATCTATGCATGTTTTGGAATTACAAGTTACCTCAGCTATGTGTAGAAACTATCTTAAGCAAGATTGAAACGAAATATTTGATTCCTTTTCTAGATTTATAAATTCAAGAACCTTCAGATTCAGATGGGTAAGTACCTACTCAAATAATATTCAATATTATATCTCGTATCAAACCGATTGTACAAATATTTTAGAATTTATGAAAATTGTATCGATGTTATCCTTCTTTACAAGATTTCATTGAAATTATTTTATATATGTATTGTATATGTATGTATGTATTGTATACATTTATAGATATTATAGTTGTTCTGAAGATGTATCAACTTGAAGTCTCTTGGCCTTCCTAATCTCCTTGTTGTAGCTATCCCGCTTGGCCCTATTAAAGAGCCGACGGACCTCCTTTAGAGATTTGAGAGATTTTCTTCCACCAAGGAGCTTCCTTTCTTGGTCGAGCCAATTGTCAACTACACCATTTTCAATAGTAATTCAGAAATCGTCAATTGGCATTCAGAAAACATCACTTGTATTTCAGATTAGTCAATTGTATTTCAGAAAACATCAAATGTTATTCAGATTTGTCAATTGAAATTCAGAAAATATCAAATAATTTTCAATTGAGGAATCCGAAATGCATTTGATGTTTTCTGAAATTCAATTGACTAATCTGAAATTCAATTGACGTTTTCTGAAATTAAAGTGACTAATCTGAAATACACAATGTTAAATGAAGTTGGCAAATTTTCAAAGCAGTCGGAAGATTTTCAAAGGAGTTGGAAAAATTTCAGAGCAGTTGGAGAAATTTCAAAGCAGTTGGAAAAGATTTCAAAGGGTTGAAAAAATTTCAAAGAAGTTGGCAAAATTTCAAAGCAGTTGAAAAAAGTTCAAAGCAGTTGGTAAAATTTCAAAGCAGTTGACATACATAATTCCGAGAGAGTTATGAAATACGAAGGAATCATAATTAGAAAAAACAAGTTTCAGCCCAAAATTTTTACCATCAAGTGTTTGAAGAGATGCAGCCTCAAGAAGTAGGTACCTAGTTGTAAATTTTTCAGTTACGTCGCATGAACTGTGTCACTAAAAAATCCATTTGGTATCATAAATTTAAGCTGTTACTATCAGATAATCAGAATCATCTTTAGGTACCCTCTAGTTTTGCGAATTTATTCATTTATTTATTTATTTACATAAGGAACACAACAGGTAATTCAATACCCAGAAAAGTGTTCACAAAATAATATAAGAAAATTTGTCAAACAAAAGTGCTTCATACAAAAAAATAAAGAGAATTTTTTTTCTAGTAAATTTTTTAGTATATCCCAATCATTAAATGAATATGAAGGTAAGGAAAAATAAAGCCTTTCACATTCAAGATCCATAAAGCCGTATCAGAGGAGTTCAGCTGACCGATAATGATGTTAATAAATGTTCCCTCAGAATAAACTTTATAGTACCTGCACTCTGGAAAAATGTATCAATCAAGCCATTGAGCTGATTATACTATCTCAACGTTCTAGTAATTGAGCTGTTCATAGCGCTGTTGGTACGCTTGAGGGTCAAGTAGAAAGTATCTAGCTGTCTAAATCTCCTGGTTGGAACATAGAAGTTCATTTGTGATATTATATACTCGGATTCAATACG
Organism: Hippodamia convergens; assembly: GCA_038502775.1. Taxonomy (NCBI): domain Eukaryota; kingdom Metazoa; phylum Arthropoda; class Insecta; order Coleoptera; family Coccinellidae; genus Hippodamia; species Hippodamia convergens. The sequence goes on from JAVSIQ010000192.1 coordinate 8,366, forward strand.
GTTGCTGAGCAACTTATGTAGAAATAGAAAGTCACCAATAACTCGGCGGTTTTGAAGACTCGCCATTTGAAAATATTTCAACCTCCTATCGTAATTGTCCGGATCACCCCGATTCAACAAAAGTCCACACTTAAAACCCAAAACACGCAAAAAAAATTCTGAATCTTCTCGAGACGTTCAGTGTAAACTTGATATTGGGGATTCCATACAACAGAGGCAAATATTAGTTTGCTGAAAACAAAAGCATAATATAATGTGAGCATAGTTTTATAATTTGAGAAGAGACGACCCTGCCTCAGTATGAATTACACTACACGATGTTACAACACGATCAATATGTATATCAAATTTCAGCCTATGATCGAAAGTCACTCCTAAGTCTCTCTCAAGACTTGACCGAGCCAAGATAGCATCATGCAATTTGTAATAAACAATATGTCTAAATAAATTCAAATAATGAACCGAAAAAGAATAAAAGTGAAGTTGAAGTAATGTGGTGCCTTATAAAAAATTTCAAAAAAAATTCATGAACAGATAATGCACGAAGGACAACAAGTGTAAAAAAAATTATGGGCAGTGACCACAGAATATCGGAAGGCCTTTTTTTAACAATAAACAATAAAAACTTAAATCGGCTACGGAACACAAATCCAACACAACAAAAATCATTCAAAACACTAAATATATCCTCAATTCCAAACACTAATTGCAATAAACGCTTCAAAGAGTTCGAAATCGCCAACTCAAATTAGAAAATTATGTTCAAAGTTGTTTCTTCAAAATGACTGATTTAGGGCAAAACCGTTTCGCTACTAAATATCAGCTTACGTTTTATAAAAATTTAATGAATTTCAGCTCAAATTCTTTGAAATTGGAAGATTACCTCGCATGATTGGTGCTGTAGATGGAACACATATAAAAATTTTATGAAATCTGCTTTTTTGTGAAAAATATCTTGTTTTATGATGCTTGAAATTTTGAGATACACTAAAGAATGAAACTGAACGTAATTAAAGATTGAAACAAAAAGTGTGTCTCAAAGTTTCAAACATACTTCAATAGTTAATAGTTTAAAAGGGGTTACAGTCCACTGCGACCTGATGGTCTATTGTGCCCCCTGACAAAGCTTTACAGCTCGCTGATCAACAAACTATAGAGCATATTGTCCGGGAATGCCCTTTAAGGAAGTACCTGGGACCATTCAGAGACATTATTGATGCGACACCATCTGCACTGGACTGGCTACGTTCTCTGGATGTGGAGCTTTAATTTGATGTTTTGATCACATCTTTACCTACCTTTTTACTTATAAGTGTCTTTATTATTTTTTTTATTTTTATGTTAGATATACTTTGTTTTATATTCATGGTAACTATCATTTATACTTGTTCAGTGCTGTTGCTTTGCCAAACGATAAATAAATAAATAACACCTCGCCTTCCAGTCCCAGAGATCTTATGAAATCCAATATCTCGGAAGGCTTCAGTAAGACTAATTCCTCACTCCCACAGGTCTCTTGACCAAAACATTGTTTCCTTTGGCTTACAATGCCAAAGCATTCTGTGACTAGGTGAATAGGAGTTTCTTCCTCCTCCCCACAGAATCTACACTCGTCAGTATCCGATACGCCCATTCTCAGCAAGTGCTTTCTGAGGCGACAATGCCCTGTAAGAAAGCGAGTGAGGGGGTGTAGTTGGTTCTTACTGAGATCCAAATATTTTTTGGATCCTGCAGTTTCAAAATTCCGAAGGAACTTTTGGAGTGATCTAACACTGGGAGATTCTGCCAGTGTTTCTCTTTCAGTTTTCTCCTTCTCCAGAAACTCTTTCTTATATGTACATTTTGCTATACCACAGAAAGGTTCTGGGCCAGTGAGTGGTTTCCGAGCACACTCTCTGGCCTCTTCGTTACCTGTGATTCCCGAATGACCAGGAACCCAGATCAAAGAGACCTTATTTTTCTTGCCTACCTCATAGAGTTTGATCCGGCATTCCCATGTCGACTTTGAGCCGATGACATAGGAATTCAGTGCTTCAATAGCAGCTTGACTATCTGATTGAATAGCTATGTCTCAATTCTGATAGTTTCTCTCTAGATTAATGTCTAGACATCTTTCGATTGCTAATATTTCTGCTTGCAGAACACTCACACAGGAGGCTAACGATAGTGCACACTTGGCTTTGGCCCCGTGAACCCCAGTGCCAGCTCGCGTGTTGGTTTTAGAACCATCTGTATACCATTTAACAGTATTTTCTTTGAAATTTTGGTCGCTGTATTCCCGCTCCCATTTTTCTTTTTGCATAGCATCGTACTGAAGTTTTTCTCAGTACTTACTTTCTTGACCATTACATCACTAGAAAGGTTCGCAAATGAGATGTAGTTATCTACTCAGAGAGCTCCAGACTCTCTGACACCTGATACTCTCATTACATGCGCCTTCTCTAGATATTCTGAGGATGGCCTCATGGGCCATCCTGTCAATCACCAGATGTAGGGGTGTGAGATCTGTTATAATCTCAAGTGCTTTGGTTGGGCACGTTCTCATGCCCCCCGTAATGCACACACAGGCAAGCCGCTGTGCTTTATCGATGATTTTCCTCGTACTTGTCTGACTTGCTTTAGCAAACCAGACTACTGCCCCATATGTGATTACAGGTCTCACAATCATGACGTACATCCATCGCAGTATTTTTGGGTTACGACCCCAATTCCTACCGCATAGACGCCTGCACCCCAGCTCTACTAGTAGCATTGCATCTATGCCTATTCCACAGAAGCTTACTGTCCAGGGTAATTCCCAGATATTTAACTTCAGACTTCCACTCCAGGATATTTCCGTTCAACGATAACGATTTCATGGCTGAAAGTTTTCTTTTTCGAGTGAACGGAATTACTGTGGTCTTGGTTGGGTAAATATTCAACCCCACTGACAAGCACCATTGCTCAATGATTCCAAGGCCATTCTGCAGTAAATCGCAGAGGGCGCCTTCGAATTTGCCTCTAACTGTAAGGACTATGTCATCAGCATAACCCACACAGTCGAAGCCTAACTGCGTGAACCTGTGTAGTAGTTCATCCACTACAAGGCTCCATAATAGGGGGGATAGCACTCCATCCTGAGGTGTACCCCGAGCAGCTTCAACACCGACGGATTTATCGCCCATCGATGCTTCAGCTATTCTCGTAGTTAATACCTCAAACATCCATTTTACAATGGTTTCATTCACTCCTCGCCTTTCAAGTGCATCTCTGACAGACAAGTGTGTTGTGTTGTCAAAGGCCCCAAATATATCCAGGAAGGCACAGATGGCGATCTCTTTGTTATTCAGAATCTTGGAAGTTAAGTCTCTTGGCCTTCCTAATCTCCTTGTTGTAGTGAGTAAGCTTCTCAGAGTACCCCTGCCAATTGATATTCCGCTCGGCTCTGTTGAAGAGCCGACGGACCTCCTTTCAGAGATTTGACAGGTTTTCGTACCACCAAGGAGCTTCCTTTCTTGGTCAAGCCTTAGTCAGTGGGCAACTAGAGTGAAAAGTGAAAATCTTCCATCATTGCCTCGCTCACCTGCTCTACATGCTTTTCCAGATCGTAATCGCGTTGTTTTTCCCGCCCTATTTCGATCTGGTTTAAGTTATATTTTAGATGGCTCCTGTAAAGAGACCACTCTGTTTTTCTAGGATTTCGAATTGAGAGTGATGAGGTGGTTCTACCCTCCACCCTGAATTCGATGATCCTATGATCTGAGAGTTCATCCATCACTCTCCAAAAAGTAATATATTGCGCTGCAACGCTTTTTGCGATTGTCACGTCAAGAACCTCTTCTCTCGCTCTCGTGACGAAAGTTGGAGTATTCCCCACATTCAATGTCTCGAGATTGTTAGCTGAGAGATATTCAAGTAAGCACTCACCTCTGGCGTTGTTGTTCGTGCTTCCCCAAACAGTGTTATGCGCATTGACATCACATCCTATTATAAATGGCAGCCTTCTGCTGTTGCAATATCTCACCAGCTGCTTCACTTCCTCTGGCTGTGTTATTGGCCCGTCATCAGCGAAGTATGCGGATGCTTTGACAATGTCTCGGCCGATGCCTCCGAATTCAAGGTGTACCAAGATTGGAGTCAGGTCTCGAGACATGTGTTCTGAAACAGAAATATAATAAATATTGCTTCTTATCAGCATACAAGCTCGTGGAGATGCTTGCCTCTGATCACAGATCAGTTTGCCCTCTTCACATGCCAAACCCATGATTTGGCCTTCTTTGTTGATCCAGGGTTCCTGGATCAGAGCAATGCTGACTTGCAGTCTCGCAAATAACCTTGCAATCACGGCGCCCTTCGCGTGATGCAGGTTCACTTGCACTACCTTGGAGAAAATGAAGGTTTCATTATTTAATAATAATAATAATAATAATAATGATAATAATAAATTTTATTTGCAGACAAAATACAATAAATTTTACAACAGAAAAAGTATATATAGCCTACGAACTATTATCTGCAAAAAGGAGACTTACGGCAGTAAAACTGTTTATATGTAAGCTCCCAAAAACTAAAAATACAAAGAAAATGAAAAGACCCCAGCACTGAGAATATTATGCTAGTCGGACACGCCGAGAAAAAAAAAACAATAGAGATTTGCAAATTTTGTGCATTAATTGGAGTAAGCATAGCATTCGAAAATCAAAAACCGGCCCTCAAACCCGCATTTATACCGCACGTTAGACACGTAATAGGTAAATCCTAAAGTGAACCTGCCATCAAATTTTGTTTACATGCTTTTCTGAATTTATATAAACTGAAGGATTTCAGGGTAAGAGGTAGACTATTATAAAGAGAAAAAATATTATAAGTAAAAGATCTGGTAAAAGTTGCTGTAGAATGGGCGATCGCTGAGAGGAGACCACGATGTCTGAGGCCCAAAGCATGAACATCCGAGCGCAATTTAATTTCTTCAAACAAATATGGTGGAGATTTATAAAGCATAATCGAGTGAAAAAGAGTCATCGAGTGGAGCTTCCTACGTTTTTGCATGTCTAGCCAGTTACAGTCCTTGAGCTTGTGAATGACTGGTTCGAACTTCCTGATACCATATATAATAATAATAATAATAATAATAATAATAATATTTTATTGATCCTTTTAGATATTTACATGTATAGGACAAGTCATAAAATTACACAATCATACCTTAACTATCAGCAAAATTATCAGATAAATAATCATTAACGGTATAATAACACCCCCGCAATAACAGAGCCTTAACCGCCCTCCTAAAACTACTCACACTAAGAGATTGAATATGTTGGGGCAGATGGTTAAATACTCTAATGCATTGGTACATGGGTGACATTTCGTACTTATGGGTTTTATGTTTAGGTACAAAAAGTGCTCCCTTGCTTCTTGTATTGTAATCGTGGAAGCTAGAGAGCTTGGTAATATTTTTTTCATTTTCTTTTACATAAATTAAGCATCTATAGATGAAAATCGAAGCCAACGTTAAAATATCATTCTGGATGAAAACTAGTCTGCAGGATGATCGTGGTGGGATGTTGAACATCACACGAATAATCCTTTTCTGGAGTATGAAAACTCTTCCAACATCTGAAGAGTTACCCCAGAGCAGGATGTTGTATGTTAAATGACTGTATACTTAACTATAGTAAACACTCAAAATGGAGTGCAAAGTGAGTGAACTTTTGACTCTACTCATGGCATAGTAAGAAGCATTAAGTTTATTGCATACTGCGTCAATATGGGCGTACCATGTTAAACCGTTATCGATGTGGATGCCAAGAAATTTCGTACAGTCCTTTGAAGGAATAGTATCATTTAAATGGCGAATGAGAAGTTTGCCATGTTTACCGTCACGAATGGCAAAATTAATGCTTACAGTTTTCTGAATATTTACTATGATAGCATTCAAACGACACCACTCTATGAAACATTGAACTAATGACCCACAAAACCCCTGCAGCTCCTCGAAAGTACGACCAGTAACCGCTACAGAGGTATCATCAGCAAATAAAGTTATCCTATGCTTATTTATCAAGAAGCTTAGGTCGTGTGGCTGATCAGCCAGCAGAGATTTCAAATTAACAGGTAAATCGTTAATAAATAATAAAAAGAGGAGTGGTCCAAGAACGGAGCCCTGAGGCACTCCCAAATTTATATTATGATCGGTAGAGAACGAGTTCCGAATCTTCACAGACATAGTCCTACCCTCCAGGTAACTACGGAGCCAATCTGAAATTATTCCCCTGAAACCCAGGTTGTAGCACTTGTCAATTATAAAATCAAAAGAGAGACTATCAAATGCCCGGGACAAATCAAAAAATAATCCAACAACGTATAGCCCATTGTCAAGACACTCGTAAATAAATTCAACGAAGTGAAGAGCTCCGCTTTCTGTAGAGCGACCCGATCTGAAACCATGCTGGCATTATTCAGAATTCCAAATCTATCTAGGTAGTTCATCATTCGATTAAGTACAATTCTTTCCAATACTTTCGAAAATATACTGAGGATAGAGATAGGCCTATAATTCATGATATCCTGTATGTCACCCTTTTTGAAGATCGGAACTACGATGGCCTTCTTGAAGACTAGCGGAAATACGCCCGTACTCATAGACGAATTTATCAAATGTTCAAGATGACAACTGATGTGAGGAGATATTGTTTTTAAGATTTTGACAGATATTTTTGAGTGATGTAATAACATCAACTATTTCTTGCTCCTGTACGGGATAGAAATAAAAATTCTTACTCATATGGAGGAAGTGGTGCAAGACTGAGAAATCAAGTTTCCATAATAATTTTTCAGATTAATCTCTGTAATGGACGAAAATTGTTCAGCAAAGGCTTCAACCAAATCCTTAGGCTCAATATATGAAACGCCTCCACGAACAATTGTGATTGTATCATGATCGTTTTTTTTCCGGCCTGTCAAATTGTTAACAAGGTTCTATACGGTTTTGTTTTTGTTGGAAGACTTAGCAATGAGTGCACTGTGGAAATTTAATTTTGTGCTTTTAATCAATGAATCATACGAATGTTTGGCTTTCTTGTACAGGTTATAGGATGCCTGGGTTTTAATATTTACAAATAACCAATGCAGATTCCTTAATTCATGTCTTGCCGCAGTAATCTCCGGGTAATCCAATTTTTAGCTTGAGCACCACAGTGGTTAACTTTTATGAGTGGAAAACATATCTCGAAATTTTCTTGTATTATGCTAAGAAATGACCCAAAACATTCATCGACATGGTTACTCGAATAAATATGTCCAAAATCAGAATACGAAATACGCAGCGAAAAATCGATGAGATTACGCTGGCTCAGATTTCTGAGCATTCTTGACTCATGCTTAGTAATGCGATTGAGAGCGATTGGCAGTTCAAGCAATAAAGCTCGATGATCACTGATATGAGCTTCGTAAACATCAACACTCCTTGAGAAAGGTCTGCGTTAGTCAGAATCAAAGACCTTTTATCCTAAGTTGATAAGTCTATGGTCAGAATATAGTCTACTTTTGTAGAGGAAGTATGACCTGTGATATCCGTAAAGACTCTACTGGCAACTTGAGATGAAACAGTTAAATTGAAAGAATTGAGCAAATCAACAAATAGCTTATGTTTAGTACAGTTGACTTTCAAATAATCTACATTTAAATCACCGCAAACAAATATTATATCGGCCACATTGTAGCAGTGATTCAAAGAATATGACATTTTATTTAGGAAAGTTTCAAAATTACCAGTACAGGGTCGGTTAACACTAAGGATACACAGTCGGACACCACCGGCGATCACTATGGTACCACATATTTCACAATCCATCTCTTCAGAAAATTGCATCACAGATAAGTTCCTCAGCAGTAGACCAGCCTTCGCATAGATAATCGACCCTCCATGAGCTCTACAGGGGCGACAGTAATAAGCAGCCTGAACATAACCAGGGATGGTCATTGTTTTCACACTGTCAGGACTGCACCAGTGCTCGACCATGCTTACGATATCCGGATTCTTATTTTTTAGAAGTACCTCTAGAGCATTCAGTTTATTTGATATACACTGAACGTTCAACTGCATAAGTCTAAATTTGTTCGTACAAGCGGTAAACTGATCAACTGGGGCATCAACATTCAGCCTGCAGGACGATTCGCTTGTCTTGGCTGAAAAAACCGGTGGACACTTGCTTTATTCGGCCAGTTTGATCCAACAAGAGCCTTTTCATACTCGGATTCAGGAACAAGCACCTTGAAAGATGAATAAGTCTCAGGAAATTTAGATTTAAGCTTTTCACACTTCACTGTTGAAAAGTTTTGACTGAGAAATTGTTGCAAACTGTCGGCTGAAATGTCGGGTTTCATGCAAACGCTTTGAATTTTTCTATGCCTTCGATAGGCGTAGCACCTGGGAAACTCCCAACGACCAATGTTTTATTGCGATGGTGTTTTCTTTTCCGGGAAACAAGATTCCATTCCGATTGTTTACGATCCTCATTTGATTGAGAAGTTGACTGGGTAACATTCGACTTTTGCATAACAGAATTAAGCGCCGAAACATTTTTCTTGTTGTGAGTTGAGTTGGGCTCCTTCAATTGCGGTTGCGAAGGAACAGCAGAAGACTTAGGCTTCGTACACATTAGGCGTTTGGCGTTGCGTTTAACGCGCGTTGGCAGCGTACACACTGCAGCGTTAGTTCGGCGTTAGATCAGCGTTATATTTTATTAATTAAGGCGAGCATACCGTACTAGTTCAGTAAATACTTCAAAAATGAATGCTGAAGTGATTCGGTGTGTGTGGTTTATCTACGGTCGATATAAAAGGCGATGCCAAAGACAAAAAAAATTTGGGTTCACCCAATATCACGCGATAGACTAACGCATGGAAGGTTTCAAATACTGTATCCAAAATTACGGCAACATTGATCGAAGTTTTTCAATTATGTCAGAATGTCTGTCACATAATTTGATGACCCGCTCAATATGATCAGAGTGGATAGTAAATCAACCACCTTCAGAGAGACAATATCTCCAGAAGAAAAACTTGTTGTCACTTTGAAGTTCGTAATTTTTAATGGAAAAATAAGAAAAATTTTTTCAAACTGATTTAAGCTTTCTGATTGCTGGCTTCGTTATGATTCCCACCCTGTCTGCAGTGGCGTTCGAGCTCTAGTCCACTGCTGAGAAGTCTGTGTTGATGCTAATATCAACATAGTTATACGCTCCTGGATTAATTGAGGAAAATGGAAATAGATATGTTTGATGTGTTGTTTTCGTTTGAGGAATTTGTGCTCTTTGAATGATATTGAGTAATTCATTTTTCCTTGAAAGGCGTCGGTTCTTGGGTACTTTTTTCATTTCACTGTACAGGGTGGACAAAATTGGTGAACTAGAATTTTTTAACCGAAAGAGATAGAGGAAAATGAATCACACTTTACGGTCATCTTTTTTAGAGAAACTGATAAATCCATCAACTGCATTCCTCTCCTTTTGTTTTCGAGACTAAAATTGAAATTTGGGAGATTTTCAATTTCGGTCTCCTTTTTCTGAATGTGCTAGGATGTTAAATGAAAACATCATACAGACACTTTTTTCATAGCAATCCAGTAGTGTATGTTTTCTCAGGAGGAAAAATACAACTTCATCTTATAGCATAAATAAGCAAGGAAGCCTATTGGGAATAAATATAGTATGCTACTGGATTGCTATAAAAAAATATCTGTATAATGCTTTCATTTTGACATCCGAGCACAAACAGAAACGGAGAAAATGACCGAAGTTGATATTTTGGACTGAAATTCGAAAACAAGAGAAGATGAATAGGAATGCAGTTGATGACATTATCAGTTCCCCCTAAGATTTTTTTTTATCTGGAACTTTTCCATGAATATTGAAAATTTCAACTATCTCTTCCCAATTCCTTTTTTTCACTATTTTATTTTTATATTCGGGACTCGCCATGTCACACCAAGCTGTTTTTTTTTAACCTCATCAATAAATGAGTCAGTATCGAAATTCCATTTTCATTTTCAAATTAGATACAATCGTCATGAAACGCATGTTGAAGTGTGTACGACTGCATAAGAACACATGTATCTCGAAACGCCCACCTGACGCATATTCAACGCGCGCTTCAAAAAATATCTTGAAACGCACGTTTTCCGGGCGTTGGATACAAACGCTCATTTTGCATGTGTACGGGTACATAAGAGCACTTGTTTCTCGAAACGCGCGCTAGCAAGAAGCGTGTTTCGAAACACCTAATGAGTACCCGGTCGAATATCCTCAAACGCACGTTTTACGAGCGTTGGATCAAAAACGCGCGTTTTGCATGTGTACGGATACATTGGAGCACTTGTATTTTGAAACGCGCGTTTGGCTAACGCGCGTTTCCTAACGCCTAATGTGTACATGGTCTTACCCGCTTCAGTCAACGTTATAGATGGGATTGTTGCTGCCATTGTGCTATAGAGAGCGTCGGTTGCCGCACTCACAGTCACGACGTTGCGGGATTCCTTCGAGCTACCAGATGATGGACAATTTCGTGTTTCATTGTTTACATCTGGTTTGACATTTAACTTTTTGTTGAGATTATTAATTAGGATGTTTTTGTTTTTGATATCAGATTCTAGAGCAGAAATCTTGAATTTTAACAATGAATTATTTTCCATAAAAAGTGAATTTTTGGTTTCCAACTCGTGAATTATCTTGAGTAGAAGATCCTGATTCATTGTTAATACTTTTATCGTCAGTAATAGGAGATAAATCACCGGAATTAACGTAAACAGTAGTTGGAATGTCCTCCTCACAACACTTCTTTATTTTGTTCGCACATCCAGGATGGTAAAATTTGGTACAAATTTTACATTTCGTACAACTTTAACGATATTCCGTTTACAAGAAACACACTCGGGAATAAACATTTGCAGAGACTCGCTCGAACCATCTTTCTTACTCGACAACATCTTTCAGAATAAACCTCAGACATGATCTTTGTACCTTCTGAATCTTCTTATCATATTCTTTAGTTAAACATGGACCATAAACTGTGTCGCAAAAATTGAAATGACTAAGAACCAGGGCCTCTGTCAGAACAATTTTCAGCTTTGGTGTAAGGTAATGTCTGTGAGGGTATAATCTTTTCAAGTTTGCATAAGCCTTCCGAATGCACGCTGATATATGTTCCTTGAATCTCAATTCCGAGTCCATCAGAAGTCCCAAATTCCTCGCAGAGCTGACGCAAGAGAGCATCATCCAGTTCAACATTCAGTCGCGATTGAACCTCTTCCCTATGTCTGCCAAATACGATTACCTTGGTTTTAGATGAATTCAAATTGAGGTTATGTCGACGAGAAAAGCATGCGAGAGCTTTCAGATCCTCATTCACCTTCTCACATGCGCTATCCACCTCAGATGACAAAAAAGTATGGAGTAGCTGGGTGTCATCCGCATAACGAAAGTCCATACAGTACTTCAGGTCGTGTGTTAGGAAGAAAGTATAAATACAAAAGAGCAGGGGACCAAGCACTGACCCCTGTGGCACACCGCAATGAACCGGTTCCGCTGACGAAGAACCCCCTACTGTTTCGACGTATTGAGTACGACCAATCAAATAGCAGCGTATGAGCTCAACCGCCGAAGGCGCGAATCCAATATGTCTAAGAATTGCCAGCAAGAGAACGTGATTTATTTGGTCGAATGCCTTCGAATAATCCAAAAGAATGAAGACGCACGTTTTACCCGAATCTATGGCGCGTAAAATTTCATCAACGACATCTAGAAGTGTAGTCCCGCAGCTATAACCCTTCCGAAATCCTGATTGCCGCTGAGGCAGAATGTTGTATTTCTCTAGATGTGCCCTTATCTGAGAAGCAATTAGTTTTTCAAAAATCTTAGAACAAGTTGGTAGAATAGCTATAGGGCGGAGATCGTTAAGATCGTGTATTTCAGTTTTTTTAGGCAAAGGCAGCACCCGAGCGATCTTCCAAGAGTCGGGAAACACAGATTTCAGAAGACAAGAATTAAAAATATTGAGTAGGAACGGTACAATTCTTGGGCAGCATAGTTTTAACATTTCCGTACTCACCCGATCTGATCCTGCGGAATTTGACCTCATCGATAAAATAACAGAGATAACCTCTTCTTCTCTAACAAGAGTGAATGATAGTTTTTCCTCAACATGCTGCAAGGTCGTAGTAGAATAAAAGTTCATTAAATCTTGATCAGGAGTCTCTAGCCTCTGAATTTGTAGGAAAAAGTTGTTGATAGAACAAGGGTCATTTAAATTTTCAGGCAAGTCTACTGAGTTCAATTTCTTGCTGTATACTCCCATTTCATTCAAATGCTTCCACACATGTCTGACACCGGAATTCATTGAAGTGACATAGTTGAGGTATGATCTTTTTTCTGCATTTATTGCATTAGTAGTAGCATTTCTCACCTGTTTATAGAACTGCCAGTCTCGGGGCGAACTAGTCTTTCTGAACCTCTCATAAGCCCTGTCCTTCTGTCTCGTCATCAATCTGATCGCCTCAGTAAACCATGGCTTACACTTGTTATTAAGGGTAATCAACCTCTCTGGTGCAATGTGATCGTAAAGATCATATAGAAGTTTGGTAAATATTGCTACCTTCAGATTTACTTCATCGACGTACAGTACACTGTCAAATGGTGTGGCCAGAAATAATTGTTCAAGAACATCACGATCTACCCTATGCAAAGATCTCGACTTCAAAGTACGTTTTTGTGAGAGTTTTCGTTCGAAGTTTAATATGACATAAACCAAGAAATGGTCCGACAACTGTCCTACAGCATCAACTCCGTGGATGACCTCCTTACTCTCAGATGAAGTCAATACAATATCAATCAAAGTAGCCGATCTATTCGTAATTCTTGTGGGAGAATCTACAATCTGATTTAAATTAAGTTGGTTGAACAGTTCAGATAATTTCCGGACTCTGTAGTCATCAAGTCTCAAAAAGTCCACATTTATATCACCACCGCAAATGATATCACTACTCGATGGATGATATCTCAAAATCAAGTCCTCAAAACAGGCTAAAAATTCCGAAAAACTTCCGCTTGGAGGTCTGTACATTACGCAGATAATTAGCGACCTACAATTAATCCCAATTTTTATCCACATATGTTCAATACAATTAGTAATATCACCATGTAAAACCTCATAATCCAAACCATTGCGAAGATAAATACCAAGGCCTCCTCCTCTAGATCCCCTGTCTCTTCTTATGAAATTATAACCAGGTATTCTAACCAGTTGCGCAAGCACACCGTCGCCGAGCCAAGTCTCGCACAACCCGACCATATCGAAATTATTATTATAAAGAAAACTACGAAAATCAGTGAAATGTGCGAGTAAAGAATGTATATTATAGAATGCTATGCTCAAATTCTTCATATTTTAGGCTTTCAAATTTGAAAAAAAAAAAACAAATGTATCCAACTAGCAAACATTTCGACAAAAAAAAATTCAAAAACTTGAATGGTGAGAAAAAAAAATTTCACAAAAAAAAAATCTTAATTTCTATATTTCACTTAACTGTATAAAAACAGGTCTAGGACGATCTTGATCGATATTCTTCTTTCCAATTCGATGGCAATTCGTAATTTCAACTTTGTTCATCTTGAGTTTCGAAACCAAGATTTCCTGCTACGAATCGATCAAGCCCTCCTCAGCTGTCTCCTTCAGCCCCAAGAGTCTCAGTTTTTTGCGTTTATTATATTGTTCCATTTTATTCAGTCTTAAATTCAATTCGCTCATCCTAACTTGGTCATCAGTGGATTTCCTCTCGAGTTCACTGACACGTTCTTCAAGACGGTCAAGATGTTGTTGGAACGTCGATGTTACCTTATCGGCCAGATTTGATAAGAACTCCTTATCTGATAGGCATTCAAGAATACACTGTTTTATATCTTCTCGTTGTTGTTTTGTGAGTGGCATTTTCTTTATTATTCTGATGAATAAAATATTATAGGGATGAACACGTCGATACAAAAATACAGGTATTTAAGAACTAGCCCTTACAAGCAGATATGTTTTTCAAAACTAATTTCACCACTGAATTCAACCGTTAACTTAGGAGCTCAACGAAACGTGTCTACTCAGTGCGGAGCATTACACATCGACGGTGAGGGACATTGGTTACCCAGTCCCCCTCTCTCCATCTCCTCCTCTTCTTCATTAACTTCCGTATGGGGGTTTTCCCCTACGACTCCATTTCGTGGCTTCTTGGGAAGAAGACCGTAATGTTTTTGGGCTTGGGGATGTCGTCTTCCTTCAGCACCACCAACTCGGGTCCCTTCCAAGATTTCAGTTGCAGAACTGAGTTGATAACCCAGTCCGCTGATTTCTCGGATCAATAATCCACCAGCATAATTCCATTCCTGAAATGAACGCCAGTGAAGTGGATCCCCCTTTCCTGGCTCTGGCACATTTCCTCCACCAGAAGGTCTTCCAGGGAGGTCAATTGCTCGGCCTCCAGGATAGCCTCAGGAAAATCCTTGGGCATAATTACTATCCTGGTGGTCTCCTTAGCTTTGACAGCTGCTGCAAAGCCAGTGACTTGCTCGGCTGTTGCTGCGGCTGTCTTTTAATTTTTTGCTTCTTTATAAGGGGCCTCGTCGGAGGAGTGATGTGCCCCGGGCCACCCCTGCGCCACTGAGTCCTTTTCTCAGAGGGGCATCTCTGCCACCAGGTTGTCCCAACTTGGCCAACTCGATGGGCTGTTTTCCCCCTTTACAGGGTGCCCGGATGAAGAGGTGGAGGAGTCTCCACCCCCTTGAGTGCCAACAAGTTTTCAGCGGATGCTCCTATTAGGGCCCGTTCCACTTGGCGATCACAACGCTCAAAATCGTTAAATTGGACCGCTAAGGGGCCGTTCCACTTGGCGATCACAACGATCAAAATGCTCCTTTAGCCGTTCCACTTAACGACCGCGGTCTTTGTGAGCGCGGGCGAGGCAAAATCATCGCTCACTCCAAGCTCAAATCGACCCACAAATTTTGATGTTCTGTGACCAAAGGTATGTTCTGTGACGACCTATCTCAATAGATGCGTGAAAGTGAAAGTGGACGTTCAGAATACAGTTTAGATATATGTATTATAATATTTCTAACTGTTGTACACTTTAATTAAATTTATTGTTTAGAATGACCTAACCTCTAACTTCAACTTTTTCAATCTTGTCATTTCTTTCATGACAGCCCAAAACGCCCTATAATCCGTTCCACTGAAGTTAACATAATAGCGCTAGCAAGCAAGTGGAAAGTCGTGAGCGTGAGCGTTGTGATCGCCAAGTGGAACGCTCCCTAAGGGGGCGTTCACAACGCTCACGCTCACGACCGCTCTTTTCCCCATTCCACTTGCTTGCTAGCGCTATTATGTTAACTCAAGTGGAACGGATTTTAGGGCGTTTTGGACTATCATGAAAGAAATGACAAGATTGAAAGAAGTAGAAGTTAGTTGTTAGGTCAATAAATTTGATTAAAGTGTACAACAGTTAGAAATATTATAATACATATAATTAAACTGTATTCTGAACGTACACTTTCACGCATCTATTTAGATAGGTCGTCACAGAACATCGAAATGTGTGGGTCGATTTGAGCTTGGAGTGAGCGATGATTTTGCCGCGCTAAAGGAGCATTTTGATCGTTGTGATCGCCAAGTGGAACGGCCCCTAAAGCAGCATTTTGAGCGTTGTGATCGCCAAGTGGAACGGTCCCTTAGTGTTCTGTGCTCCTTGCTGTTGCACTGTGCCTGTTTGAGTTGACGGTCAACGTTCTCCGTGCACCCTCCGTACGTCAAAAACAAACCAAAAAGTTGACATGGAGCGCGCTCAGAGCACATTGATTGTCAACTCAAACGGGCTCAGATCACATAAATCTATCTTTATTCTATTTCAACGACCCTGAAAGTAGAGGCGCTGCATACGTTTTAGTTGCCGTTGCCAAATTTGATGTCGAATCAAATAACATCCACGGCCTACTAAATCTTGAATAGGGAGATATGGAAGAAGCAGATAACGCCGACGTATGCACAGCACGTAAGCCCGAACGTGAACGTTAACGTGAGGAATAACGTCAAATATAACGTTCACGTGCTGCAATGAATAGAGATTTGAAGTGCTCACAGCACGTAAGCCCGAACGTGAACGTTAACGTGAGAAATAACGTCAAATAGTACGTTCACGTGCTGCGGTGAAAAGAGAGTTGAAGTGCTGCCATGTAAAAGCTAGGCTACGAAGTAGCAAATCTAACCAGGTTAGGAAAAAGTTATGTCAAAATTCAAACGTTCGCAACTCATCGGGCAGATTCGTTTAACGTTCGCGTAACGTACGTTGGCGTTTAGGGTATACGTGAAAGGCTGCTAGTGTACGTCGGCCGTTAAGCTGACGCTAGCTACCGTTAACGTTAAAAACTGACGAATAGAGAGTTGAAGTGCTTCCACTGACGTAGACGTTATAATTGACATATACACATGCGCAATCGTCAATTTTTAACGTCTACGTTAGAGTCAGCTTAATGGCCGACGTAAACTAGCGTCCTCTCACGTTACCTTAAACGCCAACGTACGTTACCCGAACGTCAAACGAATCTGCCCGATGAGTTGCGAACATTTGAATTTTGAGACAGCTTTTACATGGCAGCACTTCAACTCTCTTTTCACTGCAACACGTGAACGTTATATTTGACATTATTTCTCACGTTAACGTTCACGTTCGGGCTTACGTACTGTGTGCACTTCAAAAGAGAGTTGAAGTGCTGCCATGTAAAAGCTAGGCTACGAACTAGCAAAGCTAACCAGGTTAGGAGAAAGTTATGTCAAAATTCAAAAGTTCACAACTCATCTGGCAGATTCATTTAACGTTCGGGTAACGTAGGTTGGCGCTTAGGGTATACGTGAGAGGACGCTAGTTTACGTCGGCCGTTAAGTTGACGCTACCGTTAACGTTAGACATAACGTCAAATATAACGTTCACGTGCTGTAGTGAATAGAGAGTTGAAGAGATGCCATGTAAAAGATAGGCTAATAACTAGCAAAAATACCAGAATATTTTCAAGGTAAGGAGAAAGTTATGTCAAAATTCAAATATTTGCAACTCATCGGGCAGATTCGTTTTACGTTCGGTCACGTATGTTGACGCGTAGGCCGCGACGTATCTCTAGTTTCAAAAAACTACACCAGAGGAAGCATCGGTTATTTGGAATTCCCACCAATTTATTTCTGTATGATTCATCATAAGCCACTGAATATCTATCCTTGCAAGGAGGAGACAACAGTTACGGAACTGTTTTACTTTGTTATCTGTGACTGTTCCCAAATTTCTATGATCTTTCTGCTGAATGTTGAGCTACCTATGTATAGTTCGTATATTTTATGTTCTGTGATAGTTCGTTTCAAAATGATTGGCATCTCGGGCGGCTGTGGAATCTCGAAAATATGTTGGTAATATCCATAGATATATATATATTATATATATATATTATATATATATATATATATATATATATATATATATATATTTAATCTATATCTATGGTAATATCCCATCAGTAACTTTTGAGTTCTAGGATTTAGGTTGGTGTTGATTGAAAACACTAAGTTTTGACGTTTCAGAGTTTGAATTAACCTCCTGAATATATTTCGAATTTATTTCTGTATGCTCATGCTCATGTTCTTGATTAAATCGACAAATTAGTTTTGGATTTGAATTATTATTACTGAATTGAAAATGGCTGGAATTCTTCAAGATACCTATGGCCTCGCCCAACTATAGGGAACGTGAAGTAGTTTATCGTCGGTACTGCGAGTTTTTCAACAATTCAGCAGGTATTTCTGCCAGTATTAATCGCGTTTTGCTAGTTATTCAGGTAACAATCATTTACTTTTTCGAGGTGTTCTCTGATAAATAAACGAGTCTCAAATTTTCAGTTTTCACCTAGACCTGTCAGATGAATTTGGGAGAAAAGAGAAGGCAGTCATGAGTGAGCAGTGGATGGAAATCTATTCCACATGATTCAAAAAGACATTATTCGACGTATTATTTCTAAAATAAAAAACAATGAGTTAATCAGTTTGTTGTTTTTGAACTGCCTGAAAAGTAACTGAAATTTAATCAAAATCAATTTGGTATGTTATTTAATGAATCATGAAATGGACAAAACATATTAATAAATACAAATAAGTGATCTATTTTATAGCATTTCACACTTCAAATGATTCACAATTTGTCAACAAATATTTTCTATTTGTTTCAACAACTTTGTTATGAAATTGTAAAGTCAGGTCAGCTTTATACTTTTTGTTCCACCATACTCAGAAAAAATAACACAGGGCTGAATTTTCGATAGTCATATCAAGAATGAAAAGATTGCTGAAGGGTTTTCATGGAGAACGAACTTTTATCGTTGATGAAGTCTTAATTATTTAATGAATGATATCTCTACATTGGAGTTCCTCGAAATCCTGCAAGATTTCATATTGAAGCATTCCACGCTATTTTCATCATCAATCCTGAATTTCCAATTCCCATGCTTGATCTACAGCGAAATTGTGTGGGTGTGTACATTTTAGTCATCATCTATCTCAGCCTATTTCTCTTGAAGCTAAGTTTGAAGATTTTTCAATACAACAATGATGAAAAATATTATAATTTCACAAAAATTCTTCAAATTTATTTGCCTTGAAAATATATTCAATCATTTTATAGGTTATATTGATATATTTCTATCTATGATGAACACAGAGAAATTTTTAGTAACTTTTTGTAACTAGAAATAAAGCCCCGGCTGGAATTCCATGGCTTGCTCTGATGACAATCATTTTGAAACGGACTATAACATGTTGGGTAGCGATTTCTAGTAGCGTACTTGAATTGCTCTCCTTTTTAGTAAGGTGTTGTGTGGCTGACTGTTGTAACAGTTTGTTACCGTTCATTCTGCTGAATGCGCCCGATGTCAACAGATTTTCTCTACCGGTACCTATCAGTAGCGCAAACAGTTTTGTTACCGCTCTTTCTGATTAATGCGCCCTTAGATGAATAAATCAGGTATTTTTGTGCTCTTGATGAAGTGTGCAGGTTTTCTGTGGGGTGCAGTGTGCAGTCTATATCTATGGGTGCAGCACAGAATATCTATCCTAAGGATAGATATTCTGTGGTAGAGTCACAGAACACTAATATATAATTAGAGTGTTCTGTGCTCTATAACTTTTTTCTGTGTATGTGATATGATTTGATTTGTCATCAATTTCATATTTCATTTAAGTGTTCTCAGGTTCTTAATAATATTGAAGTTATTCCCAAACTTGAATAAGCAAGCATTAAATAAAAATGGAAGGATTACTTCTTGTATGTAACTTTTGCTCTTTCTTATTCCAGATAGGTAACACTATTCCTTTGGGATCTTATGAGATTTTCATAATTATTTTGGTATACCTTTTTAATGGAAATACATTTTTCAATAAGAAATTGAATACTACTAGCCCCCTTTTTGGATTGTTTTCCGAATTTTGACTCTTTTTTTTTTGTTGCTATAATTAAAT
Organism: Hippodamia convergens; assembly: GCA_038502775.1. Taxonomy (NCBI): domain Eukaryota; kingdom Metazoa; phylum Arthropoda; class Insecta; order Coleoptera; family Coccinellidae; genus Hippodamia; species Hippodamia convergens. The sequence goes on from JAVSIQ010000192.1 coordinate 27,932, forward strand.
TAACTTTACTCACCCTATGGTAACTTTCAAAGTTTCTATAAACTTATAAACATGAAAAAAAGGAGAAATTCACTGCATATGTTTTTTTATTATCTAACTGTGATTAAATTTTTGGATCAGTCTAGACAATTACCATATTTTTAATAACTTTTTTAGGAACCTACATTATATACCCTCAAAGGAATTGCCATTTTGGATAATGATGGCAACAGAATATTGGCTAAATACTATGATAAAAATATATTTCCAACTGCCAAAGAGCAAAGATCTTTTGAAAAAAATTTATATAACAAAACACACAGAGCTAATGCTGAAATAATTATGTTGGATGGATTAACTTGTGTATATAGAAGCAATGTAGATTTGTTTTTTTACGTAATGGGAAGTTCGCAAGAAAACGAGGTATGTTCATTACCACAACATTGGAAGAATTCTAAAGAAAATTGTTGCAGTTGATCCTAATGAGCGTACTAAATGCTCTTTATGATTCCATCAACTTGATATTGAGAAAAAACGTTGAGAAAAGATCTGTGCTAGAATCTTTAGACATCTGTATGTTAGCTATGGATGAAATATGCGATGGAGGGTAAGACAAAGTGATTAATTGGGGATTATACAGAAAAAGCAATTTATTTATGCAAATTCAATACTCATTCAATTTGACTTGTAGATAATGAATCCACCAACATACTTTCCTGCGAATGCTAGTATTTGAGTAGAAAAATCACTGTGTTTACAGTGAGAGCACTGGAATTATATACGGTTAGAAGTTACCAGTCATAGTTTTTACTGAATAAATCGTAGAAAAAACCCTAACAATATAAGAAATATTAAATAATGAAAAAAGAGAGAACACTTAGTTTAATTTTAACGATTTTCATTAAAAATATTCATTGACATGTTTCAGGTTTTATTTTGTCCATAAAAACCTGAAACATGTCGATGAATATTTTTATTAATAATCGTGAAACTGTATCCATGTGTTCTTTCTCTTTTTTCATTATTTCATTAATCATTTTTCACCAAGTGTGTGTGAGGAATGAATTTCAATTATATGAAATATGATGAAAAATAAATATTTACTCTGAAATCATAGCTCAAATCAATGGATTTCAATTATTAATTAAGAAAGGTCAAGTGATTTTCTCAAAAATTAGTCATTTGCATGGATGGGATTTATCTTCATATTGGTAATCTTCGCCTCGAAATTAGTGACTTTTGAGTTATTTCTAGAATTGAAACCATGACGTCATGTTCTGCTTAATTATTTTTAATTCGATGCTTTATTAATTTAAGTTATTGAATTAATCTTAATGTGACTGAACGAACCTAAAAATTATTAATTTATTAATTGTAGCATTATAATGGATGCTGATTCTAGTTCAATAGTATCTAGAGTAGCTTTAAGAACTGATGACATTCCATTGGGAGAGCAAACTGTAGCTCAGGTAACTAATGCGATACATTCGATATTTTGGTGAATCAGTTTTTTTTGTATGATTTTGAAGTGTATTTTATGATGAAATTATATTTTTGTAACAATTTCTGTTTATTATAATAAGATCATTTTAGAGCATTCATGTTATTTCATTTTAGTTAGAAATTTACTGCATGTTTCCATTATAGGTCCTTCAATCAGCAAAAGAACAGCTAAAATGGTCCTTGCTTAAATGAGGTTAACAAGATATTAAAATATATATTAATGAATTATTATATTTATTGTAAGTATTTCTTGATTTTGAAATATCCTTCAAATAAAATGTTATCAGAACTTGAAAAATTTTTCTAGTATTAACCTCAACTAGTTTTCTAGAATGATTTTTGACTATAAGTGCCGCTTGCCACTTCGTTAAATTCGGAACCATTAAAGCTCTTAGTCCTAAATCAGATGCGTGCGCAAAATAATATCTCGCATTTATTATGCAGGTGCATCTTATTGAGGATTCAGAGCTTGGATTAGTTTCGAATTTGGCGGCCCTAAAATATAAATTTATAGAATAGTTTGATGTTCATCATTACATAACAATAGAAATAGCAAAAATAATTTTCTGATACAATTTTAGTAGTAGTAGTAATAATAATTAGGTATTGAGATTCAGGCTCAAAATAATTGATGGATGGTTTGTCTCAAAACAATTTCTTGCACACAATCGAAAACAGTTCGAATATTTTTTGTATCAGTTGCTACTGTATAATGAATATAAACATCCCTCTTTGGTATAACTTCCTGTATGAATTTTCCGGGGATGAAACCAACATGTTCTACTGAAAGGGGCTTTACAAGTTCCTGAAAAAACAAAATATATAGAAATATCTAGAAGATAATAAATAATAATAAAGATATGCAATTCTTGAATGGAAAGACCTTCTATGAGATAAATTCAATATCTCATGATGAATATGAAATATATTGTAATTGTATGCTCACTGAAATATTCACCAGTACAAAAAAGCATTCATAACTTTCACACTCACCAGAATTTTGTCTTTCATATAACTTTTAGCTTTCTCATATTCATCATTTGAAAAACTTTTCTTGTCATTCGAATGATAAGTCTTGTAATCAGCAAAGTAATCCTGCAACCTTTTTCCCTGCTGAATTTTACGTTTCAAAAGATCTTGTTTGTTAAGAAAAACAATCAAACCAGCAGTTCTAAGGAATCTGTGAATATGAAATATTTCATAGGATTGTTAACAATACATGTTTCTGAGTGAATTGACATTTCTTCTTTTTTTACAATTCTCTTTTGATCAGCTAAAGTTGGTTTCAACTAACCTGCTGCCGTATATATCATTGAAAAGTGCCAATGACTCCTGAAATCTGTTTTTCGTCTGATCCTCTCTTAATTTTTGATCAAATTCACTGGCTGCTATAAGAAACAAAATTGCTTCAATCCCTTCAAAAACCTAAAATATTTAATTTTCACTGTATTTTTCTGTAGTAGTGAAAAAACTAAATATCATTTGGACACACCTGTATCCACTTTCTTCTTTCGCCTCTCTGCCCTCCAACGTCGTACATCCAAAAGATTGGTTGTCCGCTACCGTATTTTTTTTCATTGGTGATTGTGAATTCAATTTTGTTAATACTGGTTGTTTTAACTCTACAAAATAAAATGTCCTGAGTGTTCGGTACATATTGTGTTCTTCTGATTTCGCCAATTCTGCCTAAAAAACTGGTAAAGTGAAAATTTAGTATCATCCTTTCAACTGACCCTTAATTTATACCGTGGATACAATTTTGTATAGCTCAAATAATGAAAATCTTATATTATTTAATATTAGCGAAAAGTTCACTTAGAAAGAAAGGCCTACCACGATCGGCCTCTGAGATATGTTGAAGGGAAGGCTCAAAGAGCATTTTACACAATCAAGAGGCTACTTTGGTAGTAGTGACTGAGTCATTATTGTATAAATATTGTGTCAAGTGTGATGTAAACACCATAAAATCAAAAATATATCATCAATTCTCAGGAAAATACACACAGAGTTTTGGTAAATCCTCGCATCGGAAATTTGAGCTAATTTTGTTTTTAAAAGTCACGGTAGGTTTTTTCTCATTGTATGTTCTCAGATTCATCAAAATTCCATGAGGTCAAATAAGACCTTTCTACATGTTGGAATTACTCAAATTTCATGAAAATCTGGGGGCACGACAGTGCCCCCGCCAAGACGAGCCAAAGCGAAGCGCCGCGCCGGGGTACTACCATCTTTTCCCGAAGTGTTTCGTCGTATTTTTGAACCCTCATACCTTGAGTTTGGAATATACCAAATTCTCAGGATATAATGCCAGTAGTGAACTCATCAAACGTGCAGAGTTTAAAGTGCATAGCTCTTGCACTTCAGATTTTATTGATATCGAAAAACCACGGATTTCGTCACTCACTCACTGGATGATCATAAAAACTGTTAGGGTACTTCCCGATGTCCTATCAAGTTGAAATTTGGTATGGGAGCTAGTTTTAGTACTCAAACAACGGAAAATTTCTTGAACTTGAAACTTTCACCCCGGACCCTTAGAACCAAGGGATGTAAAAGTTTGTATGAGACTTCCGCCAATTTCGATGCTAGTGGTCTGAAAATTGATATAAACGGAGGGCTGCTTGATATGAATGTTGAAAAAAATATTCAAGAATTCTCAGGGAAAATGGCCCCCACATTTTGAATAAGGGGATAAAATGAAGAGCTCGTAAAACGCCTCATATACACCTCAAATACAATTTCTCAGTTATAACCTCAACAACAGTTTCCATTGTGCAATTTCCCGTTGTGATCATTTTATAATGATAGGATTCTTCACACAATTGTTGTGATGGCAGCTCTCAATTACATCGCCATCGTAGCTTGAACCTAGGTAGGTAAAGGTATATTTGTACACTTCGTACATTGTTGATTTCGAACATGAATTGTGAATTAGTTTGACTTGAAATAGATCTCGCAATAATTACATTTTATTTAATTATTATTGGAGAAAAAATTAACAAAATGAAAGGATTTGTCATGAGCAATATACAAAAAGAATTGAAATCCAACCAAAAGCATTTTTATGTAAAATATTGACAAGACGAGGCCGTATTTCTAACATTGTCAAAAAGTTATGAGATCTCATGTAGAGCCATGCTGCTAACTCTACACTCTTCATCTTCTCAAATCCTTATTTCACAAACACCATGCCTTGGTAAAAATGAGTCACTTGGCCGTTTCGTAACTATAAGAATTATTGCATAACATAAAATTAATGACCAGCGAATGAATTTTTCGCCTTACGCTCACGTGGCGAAAGATAAAAGGCCAAGGGTCGGTTTCACAAAACTTTGGTTTTACCGTCAAATTAATTAGAGCCACCGCGATTCGTTGAAATTTCAAAACGAGTGATCTGATTGATTCGAATTTAGTTAAGGATGTGAAACCCGCCTCAAGTCACTTATTTTGACCAAGACATAGAGTTTGTGAAATAAGGACTTGTGAAGATGAAAACTGTAGAGTTAGCAGCATGGCTCTACATGAGATCACATAATTTTTTGACAATGTTAGAATTTAGAATAGAAATACGGCCTAATCTTGGCAATATTTTACATGAAAATGTTTTTGGATGGATATCTGTTTTTGCAATCTTCATTTAGAATTCATCTGGAACTAAAGGACCAATTGACCTATTATTGCGAGAAACATGTATACATACAAAAAATGTAACTGCATACTGTACTTAATATAGGTATTGACGATGATACAAGGGGAAAAACCTACTATGACTTTTAAAAACAAAATTGGCTTGAATTTCCGATGCACTTTCCTGAAAATTTATTTTTGATTTGATCATATCATGATTAATTAAACTGATCGGTTCATGAAGAAGAGACGGAACAAAAGTGTCAATCCTGAAGATGAGTAGGTTCTCACGAGAGAAGAAACGCGGAGGTACAGCAGACATCTCACATATGGAACAGCTGAATGGAATGGAGTATTTCGTCCTTACAGTGAAATGAAAAAAAAAGGCGTTTTGAGCCTTTCATTGCTGCCTAAAAATTTATAGAGGTGCTGTGTCTCCAGTCGGCGCATGGACACAGGCAAAATTTACCGGGTGTTTGTTCTCAGACGAGTCTCTCGGTATATTTCTTATCCCATACAGATTGGAAGAATTGTGTAAATCCAGCACTGCAGAAGCTAGTATAATGAGCCACAATGAACATTTTGGTTATTTTTCCAAGGTATAAACCAACTTTTTCTGAGCCCTTTTTACAAATTTGAAAAATCTTTAAAAAAATCACATTTTTGAAAAAATTTGATAGGTTTATCATGCTAACAATAAAAAAAAATTCACTGCGCAAAAAAATTAACGCACACATTATGGAAATCTCAAATTTATACTACAACTGAAGGTGTTCTCAATGATAATTATTTTTATCAGAAATATGCATGCATATGTTATCCACTTTCAACGTTTTTCTGCAATACAGATGTTTTTTCCCAGCAGGAATAAAAAAAAGATGATATTATCAGATTTTGAATGTATTGGCTCCATTCTAAATCAGTTGTTCTCGATCAATTCTAGTGATCAATAGTTTTTCTTTGGTTTGATTTTCTACACTCGATCGCTATGCAACGCGAAACACGCAATTTGACCCAAGAGAAATGTGCTCAAGCGGTAGTTTTGCGAGAAGAAGGGTGGCATACACAAGAATTGCAGAAAGGTTTGGAGTTTCCCATACAAGTGTGTCCAGAATGTTGCAGCGATTCAGGGAGACAGTTATGAATGTCCGAAGACCAGGACAGGGTAGACCACGGGTAACAACTGCCATTCAAGAACGTTACTTGAGAGTTTCTTCGTTGAGACAACGGTTTGCAACCGCTCACCTCCTTCGAAATCAGCTTGAGCAAACTCATGGGGTGCAAATTAGAACTCAGACAATAAGAAATCGCCTCAGAGAATATGATTTAGGCCCAGCTCTTTGGATTTTGCGAGAGAGCATATCCCTTGGGAAGAGGCCGATTGGGAAAGAGTTCTCTTCACATATGAGTCTAGATTCTGCCTCTACCATTGTGATCGACGTTCCCTTGTATACAGACGTCCACATGAAAGATATGCTCAGTGCAATTTCCTGAATACTACTGGTTTCGGGAGAGGATCGATTATGGTATGTGGTGGAATATCTTTGACTGCTCGCACAGACCTAGTGGTCGTTGATAATGGAGCAATAAATGCTGATAAGTATATAAGAAACATTCTTGAAGAGCATGTAGTGCCATTTGCCCCATACATGGGTGAAAATTTCATTTTTATGGACGATAATGCCAGACCCCATCGTGCCCGCATCGTTCAGGAGTACCTTGAAGAAGTTGAAGTCTCTCGAGTGGAATGGCCAGCAAGAAGTCCAGATCTCAATCCGATTGAGCAGGTTTGAGACAACCTCAATAGAAGGCTGAGAAGTTCAGAATATCATCCAGCTACTCTTAATGACTTAGGAATCCAACTCGGAGAAATCTGGGAAGGATTAGATCAGAACATTTTAAGATCACTCATTTTGAGTATGAACCGTCGTTGCCGAGCTGTAATTAACGCAAGGGTGGAAATACCAAGTATTAAATCACTTATCAGCATTTCAGTATTTTGAAAATTGTTCATTTCTCTTCTTTCACATAAGATTCGGTGAAATCCTGAATTTTTCTTCCATTTAATGTGTCTTGTTTCGTTCAAAACCTTCCTGAAAGAACATAAAAAATAAGTTATAAAGTCAATGTAGAGTTAACTTTCATCAAAATTGAGATTTTCAGTATGAACGTTAATTTTTTTGCGCAGTGTAGATCTGCATTTTTGAATCAAATGTTCAAATTTTCCTCCTCTAATATGGTTCAGCATAATTGGAGTTATTTGGCGACGCCCATTTACAATTCGTTGGTGAAGTTCGTCCAAATTTTCAGGCTGAGTCGGAAAAATTTTATTTAATAAACGACTTTTGGCAAAAATGGTTTATCAAAATCACCGTTGTAAAGAGGCTTCCAAGACCTTCCAAATGAAGTATCATTTAACACCTCACCTCTATTCAATTTTGAGGGTTGAAACGCCGTCCCTTAGAGGGTTGCTCGTTTAAGCCTCAAATATACGTCAAATGATGTTTCCCGAACAAAATCATTCGACTTGTTTTGGGAAATTTTTCGAATCAGTATGGTATGGGACATGGGATAAGAAATATACGGGGTGGCCCGTCTGATAACAAACACCCTGTATACAACCAACACATATAATTGTCGGTAATATCTTTAAGTAATTTAAGCTGAATCAAAAATGATATGATTTTATCATTTTTATGTGCATTTTGAATATGTCAACTTGTCAACTGAAATTTATTCTGGGTGGATCCTGCATTTCTTTGAAACTTTTTTAGGTCATCAGTGTCTTGCCGAATTTTACTAAAAACTGGTTTGCATATTATTATCTATTTTATAAAAAAAAAAACAATAACTCGTTCTGTAAAACGCAAATATATATCCTTGTACGTACTTACTATTCGGCACAATCTAAAAGTTGAAATTCATTGGATCTTTTGAGGGCTTTTTGTACTCCAGGGTCCAGAGATACTAGTTGGACATGATCAAAATATTCCTGCAAGATGTTTATCCGTTTAATTAAGACTACTAATAAGACACTAATAAATAAAAATTTATTTTACCTGTTCAAATTTCGAGTAATCGGGGCCAAGACTTAGCAAGTATTCCATGGAAGGTCTCGAAGTATCATGTTCAATATCTATTGGAGGAAAAATCTTGGCCATGTTGTCCAAAATAGAAAAGATTGACTCGTGCAGATTGGCCCTAATGTTTGGAATATGTTCTTTGAGTTCTCTGCAAAATTTAAATTTTTCTCAGTGGCCCGCCGATGAAATTTTAAAAACCGTCTTCCATACTTCTCAGGTAATGATGGAATGTTCTCACAAAATTTGATCCAAGTTGGGAAAAATCATTTTCGATAGACATCGGCAACGAAGCGGAGAAAACGAAAATAAATTTTGGGTTGTACCCCTATTACTAAGAAGCAAGCATATGATGACTGATGTTATTATAGAATTTTTCTTCATGTATTCCTACATTTCCGCCTTTCCCAGTCATTAATGCATCAAATGGAGCGTTGTAAACAACTTACCTTTCAGTGAATCCATTTATATGCAGAATTTTCATCTGCTTTATGATAGTTGTTTTTCCTGATTCACCAGTACCCAAGAGAAGTAGCTTTTTAACTTCATTAAATTCTTTTTCTACTGCTTTAGAGTTTTTCTTTTTAGACAACCTCTTCGATAAATTTTGAGAAAACCGAAACATCGTTTGTTTCGTCGTATTTCGTTAGGAACATATTGAAAAAATTGATATTCAATCGGTTTTAATCTTGATAATGGAGGTAAGTTAATCTTATCTTAATTCTAATTATTTCAGTAAGATTCAAAAGCAAATAAGTGATTACTCTCGATACTGTGTGCAACCAAGATTTGCAATAGGTGAAATTTGCTTATCCTTAGGCTATTTTTGACTTTAACCTACTGCTTTAATTTTTCTTCTTTACGAATCAATTACATGCTATTATAATCTTTATCAAACAATTATGAAATATCCCTCCTAATTTCAGATAGAGCATAATATTTTATCCTTATGTGTATAGGTCATTAAATTCATTTTCAGGTTGTGATATTTATGATATGCGAGTCGATCATTACTAATATTAGAATAGAATAGAATACCTTTATTCACCAATAATAACTGCTTACACAATGAAAATGGGAAAGGTCACAACAACAAAAAATATACATATATTAGAAAATCAACATTCAATGTTACTTTCCATAAATTCACTAATAGTATATGGCTCTAGCCGTAGCAGCTGTAGATCTCTTTTCGGAAGGATTTGAAATTTTTGTTTTGTTGAATTTTAATTGGTAGTTTGTTATATAGTTCCAAGCACATATATGTACATCGTACATCAGTTCCTCTCGGTCAAGGTTGAACTATGTTGCGGATACGTATAAAATTGATGCCTAGTCCTAAAGGTATTACTTTTCCTGAACTTTTCAAATGAGTTTTCATTTTGGAAAAAAAACTGTAGACATTTATTGATGTAAATACCCGAGAGCGTGAGCATATTATTCCTTCTGAATATTCCACGGCAAGATTCCCGATACTTCATGCCGAAGAGAGCCCTAACAGCCATTCTTCTGAAGGCGAAACACCGACGCCAGATGCCGCCCATTCTCCCAGAAAACGACACCATAGCTCATCACCGATTGAAAGTTTGAAAAATAGGCAGTCTTCAAAAATTCCAAACTGAGTTCGGATTTCAATACCCCAAAAACTGTTCTGCTCAATTTTTTGCATAGGTCATCAAGGTGCAGTCGATTCCAGATGATTATCAATGCGGGTGCCTAAGAATTTGGTAGTTGCTTGGGAAGAGATGTTTTCACCTAATAGTGTAAGGTGATAGTCTTATTCAACTCTTCTAAGTTTGTATGAGAAGAGAACAAATTCCGTCTTATCCACATTCAGTTGAAGATTATTCAATGTGCACCATTCTTGCACTGATTGATATGTGTATTCAAGAAGGTCCTGGATATCTTGGCGATTTTTTCCGCGTATGAGAACGTTCGAGTCATCAGCAAAGTTTACGAATGCTATTAGAAGTTGAGAAATTAAACTCGAATCATACTTTTTTTCAATGAATGTGGACAGTACGTATTTAACGATATTGGGAATATCATTTATATATACAAAGAGCAATGGGCCAAGAACACTGCCCTGTATCACACCTTGCTCAATGATTTATTCCGAGGATGCATACTCAACACCATCGATATTTACAGATACATGTTGAGAACGTCCACTCAAGTAGCTCTCAAAAAACTTGAGTTGTGCATCTCGTACGCCATATGCTTCGAGTTTCTCCAGTAATATTTTGTGGTTAACTGAGTCAAATGCCTTCGAGAAATCCAAAAAGAATCCTAACATCTTTTCATCCATCTCCAAACCCTCAGTTATCATCTCCACTAAATTGAAGATAGCTGTGTCGGTGTTTTTTTCTTTTATGAAACCAGGTTGTTGTTCATTTAAAACCTTGATTTTCCTAAAGAAACTCATGAGTCTATTGACTATAATTTTTTCGAATATTTTCGAAAAGTTACTAAAGAGGCTTCTAGATCTGTAATTATTAATATCCTCTGGATCATTCTTCTTATGAATAGGTTTTATCACTGCAATCTTGAGCATATCCGGGAATACACCATATTGGAAACTGTTATTTAAAATATGTCGTCATGGATGAGAAACTAGTGAAAAAGTTGCTTTTATTAATGAATTGGTTGAGGCTTTCGCGGCCATCGTTCAATGTGACATGTTCTTTCGAGCATTTAGGCAGTCGTCGTAGATTAGTTCTCGACGTTTCGCCAGTTCGAGTGTCTGGCATCTTCAGGAGTTATATTTCAGGAGATGTTCTCACTGGACTGAACTGCCTAAGTGTGACGGGGACGCAGATTGTACTTCCTTATATAACTTCGGTCAGGGGCGTGGCTGCGCTTGACCGGTCTCGTCCCGATACCGAACTCGCGCCGGTGTCCGACCGGTTCCCGATCTTCATTCACTTCATGAACCCGGTTATTATTATAGGGAAGTGGTTTTGTGTTTTTGAGTACTGGCACCCATGTTCTATTGATTTTCAAAGATTCCTCCGATTTATTGAAATTCGTTGGGTGTTTGTGAATTTCGATGACTTCCCTGTAACGCCTGGGGTAGTATGCGGTAGTGGTGCACAACACTTGGGTTTTGTCGAATTCTACTGCATGATCCGTGTTGTTCAGTGTGTGCTCTGCGACGGCGGATTTCTCTGAATGACCCAGTCTACAATTGGCCTTGTGTTCCTTGATCCTCGTATTGATGGATCGCTTCGTTGTACCGATGTATACACTCCCACAGCTGCACGGAATTCGGTATACACCTGGTGTACTGAGTGTATCCCTTCTGTCCTTGGGGGAGTTGAGATGGTCCTTGATTTTCTTCGACGGTTTGAATATTGTCTTAATGTTATATGTTTCCCCAGAATTCGTACGATTCCATCTGTCACCCGTGGGATAAACGGCAAGCATGCTTTTGTTTCCGATTCTTGGCGACGTGGTACATTTTCGTAGTTATGTTCAGGCCTCTGTTTGATGTATCTATCGATGTCGTTTTTCGTGTAGCCGTTAGCCATGAGAGCGCGCTTCAAGTGTTCTAAAGCTACGTTCGATTTGTACTTATGGAGTTGGAGTGGAGTGAGAGCGGCGTTTTAGTCACGTGACTTCAGAGCTTGCGGTGTTTGATTAACCGATGTCGAACGCTCCGGAGCTGGAAGAGCGTTTGAAACTAACCTCTAATCTTATGTTTTGATTTTTAGATTTCAATCGAACTCTTGTTTTCTGAGATTACTGTCTTCAAAAAATATTCAGAATTATCTATACATTCTTTTACTCCAAGAGAAATATACTGCATTCTCCCAAGTCGTTCCAATAATAAACTTTTGCCGAGATTTGTTTTTTGAAGATTCTTCTGATGAAGAAAATGAAATTAGCTAAAAAATTTACGACTTTGCAGAAGAAGTAGTACCAGGAATGCCTAATAGGCAGTTTAAACAACTTTTTAGAATGTAGCTTTCTACTTTTGAAGTTTTCATAAAAAAAATTCATTATATTGATAATGATATCCAAGCCTAGCCCGGTAACCCTAAAGTTTCTCTAGAAAAAGAAGTTTATTAACGTCGACATAATATTAGTAAAGAAGAATATAGTTTCAATTAAAGAAAACAAAACGAAATCGAATTGAAAATAAATAAACAAACTGATCAGCTGTTATTTTGAAATTGTCTAAATCCCAATACGCATGCTCACCCCGGGTCACGGGCTTCACGAGGTGGGGCTTTAGGAGCGAGCTCCATTCACTCTATACTTACCCCACGCTATCAAAAACGAACGCAGTGTTCGACGCACTTTTTACTCCAGAATCCAATCACGAACGCATACGGCGCGAAAAGAGTTAAAGGAGTGAACGGAGCGTCCAAAACGAACGTACCTTAACTCGGTTGCTAGTTGTTCTGGCTCACAAATTCTTCTCGCTCTGTCGACTAGCGTTTTGATTATACCTTTACGCTGGCATGGATGATGATTTGAGGTGTTGTGTAGATATCTGTCCGTGTGTGTAGGTTTTCGGTATACAGTGTGTCCCAGAGTAGTTTCCTTCCGTGTGACAAGTACATCAAGGAAAGTCAAATTTCTGTTTTGGTTCACAATGGAATTAGAAGACCAAAACATAAATTTGGCTTTACAGGGAAGCAATCGAAATTCATACACACCCAACGAATTTCAATAAATCGGAGGAATCTTTGAAAATCAATAGAACATGGGTGCCAGTACTCAAAAACACAAAACCACTTCCCTATAATAATAACCGGGTTCATGAAGTGAATGAAGATCGGGAACCGGTTGTGAACCGGTCGGACACCGGCGCGAGTTCGGTATCGGGACGAGACCGGTCAAGCGCAGCCACGCCCCCCGACCGAGGTTATATAAGGAAGTACAATCTGCGTCCCCGTCACACTCGGGCAGTTCAGTCCAGTGAGAACATCTCCTGAAATATAACTCCTGAAGATGCCAGACACTCGAACTGGCGAAACGTCGAGAACTAATCTACGACGACGGCCTAAATGCTCGAAAGAACATGTCACATTCCTTTTATTACCTTCGTTGGGATACCATCATAGCCTACGTTTGTCTATTTTGCTAATTTTTTACTACCATTAGGTAGTAGTTCACATTATAAATGTGAAAGTCTGTAATTTTTAGTTTGTATGTGTATGTTTTTACAGAAATCCGTAACCATGGGGATGCTTTCCAGATGTCTGATTTTGTTGGCATTTTCACTGTTATAGTGTAGAACTGTAGTCGAATTCATTCTAAATAAGATGTCGCAAAATACCGATTTTACATGAACAAGTCGTGAATGATGACGTTGATTTCAGGCTCAAATGGCCGCGGCTGGATAAACAATAGGTAGGTATATGAGAAATAGTGTAATAAATGATTACGTGAATAGAACTCGAAAAATTCCTAAAAAAAACATGTCTTACTTCCAAGAACCTACTATAGAATAGAACAGTTCATTCGTCCAGAAAGACATTCAACAATGTATACAGGGTGTAACAAGTTCAACGGCCTATTAGGCGTTTCTGGAGAACTAGACCTATTTGAAATCTGAAAATTGGGATTATGTTATTGTTTGACATTATCTACCGAGCTAAAATATTTCAATTATACAAGGAGTGAAAATAAATTTTTCAAAAAATTTTGTTTCTGGTTTTTTATTATCGAATTTGATAGAGTATGCAATTCTGAAAATATTCGTACTCAAATCATTGCATTCGTCAAAATAGTTCCCAAAATATCGAGAAAAAACTGAAGAAATAAGGGAGACAAGAGTATTCGGTACATCATGTTTGTTGTTCCTATTCTAAATATCTTAAGCACAAACCATTTCAACATTTTTGAAGTCGAAGATTGTGGAAATATTGTAAATATCTAGAATTTTGAAAAATTCGTCACAGGGTGTTCTAAATGTTGGGTCAAAAATTGGGATTAAGATTGGCTCATAACTTTCGTTTTTACAAGAAATTATGAAGAAACTTTTATATTCCAAAATGGTTAAATATTCATCCTATCATATTGAATTTACTATGCACAATTAGACTGTTTGAATTTATGGTGTATTCTTGAAATGTGATGGTCATAGTTGGGAAACTGGCGGATGTTAGTGGAATTTAATGTTCGGAAAAGATTAATCATATTTCTGAAAAACTTTATTCCGAAAATCATTTCATTTGATAGAATCGTCCGAGAGATATAATTGAAAACTCAACAGCCTGTATCTTTTCAAGCAAAACGAATTGGAAAAAAAGGTAAAGGAAAATTGTGTTTCTTTTGACTTCAGGAATCGGTTAAAATATATGTACAAGTCAAATACTCATGATCGACCATCGCATATGGCAACTAGATTGCTTAAATTTTTTTTTTTTTACGATAGTTCTGAAAAATTAAGAAATCATGAGGAATTTACATTGAAGGAAAATGAATGATTTTTTTTTAATAAAATATTTCTATTAATACAAAGCATTCCCATAACAAAGATAAATAATATGAAATATGAATAAAATTACAAGAAAGTACGACAATTCTATTTCATATAGAGATGTAATAATTTTCTCATAGAAGCTGGTCCATTCCAGTAGCCACAAACCATCATATTCCAATAAAGAGGGGGCATCAAATATTTCTTCAAGAAATACATGGAAATCCTTTCTTTGTCTTGGCTTATTGGAAATGTTTCTAAAGGTTCTAACTTGTAATTGAATTCAGCCAAAATACACTTGTTGTATCCTGTTATCAATGGACAAGATGCATAACCATCATAAATTTTGTAAACTTCCTTACCATCCATTACTGCCTTAAGATTATAGAATACAACTGCACTTTGAGCAGCTGAAAAAAATTTCACGTCAAACTTGATTCCTTCCCATGAAAACAGAAGAAATCGGTTATATAATTCTTTAACTATCTAATCCTCACTAATATTACAAATGTGAAAGTCCTTGTGTTTGTGAGTTAGTTTGTTTGACTTTACGGAATTCCGGAACCAGATGTCCTTCTTTGATTGGAGTTTCATTGTAGTGTAGAGAATTTATTCGAATAGGTTTTCGTATATATTTCACTGGAAACCACTGAAGTTTTTCCGAGCGTTACCTCCTAAACTTTAGAAAAAATGTAGAAAAAACGAGCAGAAATTTAAATCTGTCAATATAACAGAGATGCATTCAGCCAAAGTGACCAATTTTTTTAATTTCGCTGATTTCTGTTTAAATGATTTATTCTTCGAAAAGGGCGCATGTCACGAGGAATACTTTCATTCTCCAAAATGGCAAAATTTTCATTACATTGCATTAAACTTACATTCAAGATTTAGGTTCCTTGAATTTCTAGTATATATAATTATGTAATGTAATGGTCATATAAAAAAAAATAATAAAACATGAGTAAAATTTTGTGTTCGTAAAAGATTCACCACATCAATTATAACCTATATTTTTAAAATCATTTTCGATTGGATTATTCAAGATAAATATACAGGGTGGGCCATCCATAACTTTCTACCCCGAATTTTGAGCTTTGGGATGGAATCACGAAAAAAACGCTTGGAGAGGTCAAATTTTGTTGAAAGGGGGACAAATTAGGTGTTCGAATGAGTTTGATATCACTACCTCTCTAGCTGCAACCCCTAACAGCACTCATTTTTGAATAGGGAAAAGGGGTTGAGCAGCACCTTGTTGGAAAGCCAATTCAATTTCCTGCACAGGTGTATTTATTTCATCGCTTTATTATTATACAGAGTGACCCAGTATTCCATCAATAACTGTCACACGCCGAATTTGGATCTTTGAGATGGAAAAAACGCTCGGACAGGTCAAAAAATGAATTCGATATAACTACCCCTCTAGCCGCTACCACTTGAAGCAATTAATTTTGAATAGAGATAAAAGGGTCGACTAGCTTCTAATTCAATAACCTGCATGAGCGTATTATTTTTTTCTTCGATCGCTCAACTATTAAACAGGATGAATCATTAAACATCGAATTCATTTTTTGACAAGTCCGAGCGTTTTTTCCATATCAAAAATACAAATTCGGCGTGTGTGCAGGAAATTGAATTGCCTTTCCAACAAGGTCGACCCCTTTTCGCTATTCAAAAATGAGAGCTGTTAGGGGTTGCAGCTAGAGGGGTAGTGATATCAAATTCATTTGAACACCCTTATTTGTTAACAAAATTTGACCTGTCCGAGCGTTTTTTCGTTATTCCATCCCAAAGCCCAAAATTCGGGGTGGAATGTTATGGATGGCCCACCCTGTATATATATGTATAGAGCTAAAATAATACAATACATATTGAAACAAAAAGGTACCAAGAGATTATTATTTTAGAGATATTATTCAGCAAATTGAATTTTTTTTTATGTATTTTCAACAACCTGTATCTTTTCAACCAAGTCGAATCGGAAAAAATGGTGAAGGCAAAAAGTGTTTCACTTGATCTCGCAAATGCCCCGTTTAAATATGCGAAGAGATGACGCAAATTATATATTTTTGGTTTATCAATAAAATTTGAGGAAACATTTCTAGTTGATTGAACCACATCTCAATACTATGAATACACATCATTTTCTTACCTGCTGCTGCCGCAGTTTTGGAATTTGGAGAAGAACTGCAATCCCCTATAGCAAATATATTTGAGAATTTATTGTGTCTCAAAGAATCTGGATCTACATCGGCAAATCCTGCAGAGTTGCTCAGTTCCTTATTGTTTCTCAAAGCAAAGGGGGTACTCATTGGGGGAGTGACATGCAGCATTGAATACTTAACAAAAAATATAAATAAATAAATATTTATTAGGTTAAGACTTTCACAACTGGATATAACGACATTACAAGTCTTTCGGTTTCCGGCCTATTGCCTATTGGCTCTATTAGGAATAATTGCAACATTCGTACTCCTTCATTCTCGTTTTGATACTTTGTTATGTAATACCAATGTAGAACTTGAGCAATCGCAAAGGTATGGTATAATAGCTTTTCCATAAATAGTTTAGGGCTTTCACGACCGGATATACTGGTATTAAAAGAAAAAAAAAGAGTCCAATCATCACTCCAAACAGAAACAAGGAGTTATCAAAACACCCGTAGAAAGAGCTCCACGATTATACGAGCCGTAATTTCTGGAGGATGAACTTGAACATTTACAGCATACATTCATCGCCAATGGATATAATGCCAAAAAAATCAGAGGGCAATAAGAACAAACACTTCCACCCGTGATGATAACACATCATAAATTACACCTAACGGAAGAGCCGTCTTACCATACATCCCCAAGGTCACAGATAGAATTGGTAGAATACTGAAAAGGCACAACATCGAGACCGTTTATAAGCCAACACAAAAACTTGGGCGAATGATCAAAACAACCAAAGACAAAATCGACCCACTTTCACAAGCCGGTATTTACAGGATACCTTGTGACTACGGCAAAGTCTATATTGGCACGACAAAGCGAAGTATCAATACGAGAATCAACGAGCACGAATGATGCTGTCGACTGAATCAGACAGAAAAATCCGCACTAGCAGAACATGCTCTAACAGATGGACACAACATAGAATTCTTAAAGGCGGAGATTATTTCCAATATCCAAAGTTACTATCCCAGGCTGAACATGGAAACTATTGAAATTTATAAACACAAAAATAACATCAAGCCGATACGAAGCGGGAGCGATGGGCCAATCAGCATCGCGCACGTAAACTCACCACCTTTTCCCGCGATAAACCGGGGTGTAGGTGACGCTTCTGGTTCGAACACGTCAGTGTCAGAAATTCAGCGTTCGAGGTATAATCTCAGACCGAGAATCCTCTGAAGATGCCTACCGAAGTTGTAGGTGAAACGTTAGGTGAAATTATTCCTAATGGACCACGGCCAATAAGCCCGGAAGACTCTTTTAATATCAATAGCTTTTCTGTTGTGGCTAAGTTTTTGTCTTATTGACTTCTGAAATCATTTTGCATGATATCGAATAAATGAATGCATGCTGTAAATGTTCAAGTTCACCCATTAGAAATCTGACTCGCAAAGAGCCCAAGTTTATGCGCTGGACACAGCATAATTTTTTCAAAAACAAAGGTCACTTCAAACATCAAAAGTTACTATCCTTGAACATGGAAGCGATAGAGATCAATAAACATAAAACAGAATAAACGTAAAAATAGCATAAACAGAAAAGATGAAAGACCCTTGGCACATGGTGCATTGTTTCCAGTCTTGAACAGAAGCCGAGTAAAACTGATGTTGAGTGAAAGCTGAACTGCTCCGGATTGAATTCTACAACAGGGTGGTCGGAAACTCTATAGTCGAGTTACAATCTTAGACCAAGAATCCTCTAAAGATGCCTATCGCAAATATAAACAATTGACAAGGTGAAAGTTTTCCTAATAGACCATGGACAATAAGCCCGGAAGGTTCTTGTCGTAGACCAAGAATCTTCTGAAAGTGCCTAGAGCAGATATAGACAAACTGTTAGCTGAAATTATTCCTAATAGACCATTGACAATCAGCCCGGAAGGTTTTTGTGATTAATATTCTCTGTTGAAAAGTGATTTTTTGACATAAAACATAAAATACCAATAGTAGCAATATTTACTCAGAAGTTCAGCATTGAATATCTTACTTTGAGTGTTTGCTTTTCTCCTGGTTTATCTAGATTTTCAAACACAGCCTCATTTTTATCTGCCCTGACCTCAACAAGATTTGTTCTCAGGTTTACTTCAATTTCACGACTTTTCACCACATTCCATAAAGCATCAGCATATTTTTTTACCCCGAAAATAACAGGTAAAGAAGTGTTGTAAATAACATGAGCTTTCTGCCTTTTCCCATTCTGTAAAATTTCAGAAATTACATGTTCCTCAGATCATATATGAACATACTTTGCGTAAATAATCGTCAACCAGATAGCAAATTTTTTGAGGTGCTCCTGGACATTTCACAGGTGTATTGGGATACGTAAAAATGGCATTACCAGATTCAAAATTTTTCAGTACTTGAAATGTTTTCTCAGCATACTTGGCAGAATAATTTGAACAAATTCCATTCCAACTTTTAAGACCTTCTAAAAGACCAGGTATCTGTGAATTGATGACTATTCAAAACATGTTTTCACTAAGTCCAAATATAAAGACTCCAAAGAACAATTAAAAAGGATAGAACAATGAAATTATTCTCACTTTGTCATAGTTTGTTTCAATACCAAGAGCCAAAAGCATGAAATCATACTCTATTTTGTGACCCATAGATGTTATAACATAATTCTGCTTGGGATTAAATTCTGTTGCACTATCTTTAATCCACTTAGTGTTGTGAGGTAAAACATCTTTTTGAGGTCTGTAAGAATCTTTTAAAGTGTAAACACCTCCTCCTACTAAAGTGAACAGAGGTTGATAATAATGTCTCTCACTTGGATCAAGTATAAGCACCTCATCTTTACCCAATACTTTGGAGAGTTTTGCAGCAACAGCACATCCCCCAGTACCCCCACCAACAACTAATACTTTACACCTGCAATTTGAATTTTCGTGGATTGTTATGCCTATTTGCACAACCTAGTCTAAAATTGCAATGAGCAGAGAATCACTCATACAATAGGAGAACGATAAGAATAAAGCAAATATTCAATCAAGGCTGGCAGTAAACTTAGTGAGTGTACCTTAGTTTTATGACTGATAGAATCTGGACTAAGATGCAAAAATAAGCATTCAATAAAAAACTTACCCATAATGAGCAAAACGAATAGATGAACAGGAAATATTTTTAAGAGAAGATACATAGGATTGCAACATTCTTCTCGAATGACAGAAACGGTGATTCACTATCAATACAAACGATTAATCTATTGTTATCCTACAGATATGATAAACTGAATATTAAAAAGAGATCCGGAATACTTTATTCAGATGAACTGCAGTATCAGCTATCAGCATAAAAAAGAAATTAAACAATAAGGGTAAAAAATTAAATAATAACAACGCGGAAACATAAAGCTCTAAAGTAACTTTTAATTTTTGGGGAGGTTATGTTATATGTTTGTTTTAGCACAGAATATCTATCCTTAATCCTCCTAAGGATAGATCTTCTGTGGTTTTAGTTTAGATACAGAATATCTATATTTTGATGTTCTGTGATCTATCCTTAAGCACAGAATATCTATCCTTACCCAGAAGCGACAGCTCACGTATTCTTAGGGGTCAATTTCCAATGACCTTGAGCAACCACTTCCACAAACACTAGCTAAACAAAAGTGTGAAGTGTGCACTGAGCTCTGAGCTATACACTGCAAACAAAAAACCATTCTTAGCTTAATTTCAAAACGTTGTAATTTTTTTAAAGATTCTTGAATGGAATGAAGTTTTAGAGTTATACCAAAATATATTTTGTTATAATATTACCATTTATGGTTTATTTGAACTTTTCAAATTTATATTTCAGTTGGATATATAGAATGTTGATGTGTTAGATGAACATTGAAAATTTCAAGAAAAAGTTTTATGACTATATGATTTCTTGTTTGACGATTGTTCATCATATTTTTGCAAAGTATTCGACAGTGTGCTTTCAACGATACAATTTTCCCTATACTGTTAATTTCAAAACGTGTCTATGCATGCATCTACATTAATTATAAGAAATATCTAATTGTATCTGATGATATCGGCGAAAGGTTCAATATTATGACTTGATATTTATGAGATTGGAGAATAGATATTTCTCAGCTTTGGGTATTTCGGAAGATCTATCTTCAAATATATATTCAAGAAGTTGACCTTCTTGAATATATACGAGGAGCATAAATATCGATAAGACTGTATATATGACAATTTAACAAAATACCAAAAATGTGGGTGATATTAGAATAAGCCTGAATGATATAAGACCGAAAAAGGTTACTGAGTATAAGTATTTGGGACTTGTCATCACGTATAATCTTACCTGGAATAAACATATTGAAAATATAATGAATAAAATTACCCCCAATGGCAGATACAATAAGAAGATGTTCCCGAGAACTCAGTGATAACACTAGAAAGCTACTCTATCACAGCTTAATAAAACCACATCTTTTATTCCTAGTTCCCTGCTGGACTGCAGTTACAGGATATCTCATACAAAAACTTCAACGGATGCAGAATAAAATTGTCAAGACAATATATCAGTACCCCTATCTCACACCAACAGAACAATTATATAAAGGAACTAAAGTTATGAATATTAAGAACATTATATTTTTCGAACAAGTCAAACTTATATACAATATAGAAAGTGAAAAACTAAAATCGAATACAAAACTAACAAAAAATAAAAATTTCCATTAATATGAAGCAAGAAAAAATCAGTACCTAAGAAGAAACTCGCCAAGAAAAACAAACTGTTTACATTCACCTATCCGGCAGCATTCATTCGTACAATCAAGTCCCTGTTGAAGTTGTAAAAGTTAATACTACCAAAAAATGTGCCGAAACCTCTGTCATTTTCTCAGTGCGATTTAGCTTTTTGTTTGTAATATATAGTTTATTAATTTTTGAAACATAGATGAATTCAAAATAGTAATCATCGAAATGAATACCATTTTCAATTCCCAGGCTCAGAGATCTTTTATCATGAGGTTGGAGAAATGATATTAGATTTTGTCACTGAGATGAGAGATATACCGGTTTCGGCCTTGTTGGGCCTCATCAGTATCACGCACTTCTCAGGACAAAATCTTCATAGAAAACTTCAGAATTTATAGCAATTGGTTGTGAAGTAATGAGTAAAATATTACAAAGTACTAAGGTGGTGACATCCAATTGCGTCAAAATGAAGTTTCACATCTCCAATCAAATGCAAAAAAAGAAATCTGTACTTCCTCTTTCACTGAATGAGATTTTAGCATCTCATATCATTTCTCCAACCTCATGATAAAAGATCTCTGAGCCTGGGAATTGAAAATGGTATTCATTTCGATGATTACTATTTTGAATTCATCTATGTTTCAAAAATGTTTTCGATGTGCCTTCGTAAAGGCAAAGAATTTTCTTTTTCTTAAAAACATCAGGCTTCACAGTCACAAAAGGAATTGGGCGTTTCCATCACTTTGAGAAACTAGCAAGCGGGCCCTGAATAGAGCCACTGCTAAAATCTCATTCAGTGAAAGAGGAAGTACAGATTTCTTTTTTTGCATTTGACTGGAGATGTGAAACTTCATTTTGACGTAATTGGATGTCACCACCTTAGTACTTTGTAATATTTTACTCATTACTTCACAACCAATTGCTATAAATTCTGAAGTTTTCTATGAAGATTTTGTCCTGAGATGTGCGGGATACTGATGAGGCCCAACAAGGCCGAAACCGGTATATCTCTCATCTCAGTGACAAAATCTAATATCATTTCTCCAACCTCATGATAAAAGATCTCTGAGCCTGGGAATTGAAAATGGTATTCATTTCGATGATTACTATTTTGAATTCATCTATGTTTCAAAAATGTTCTCGATGTGCCTTCGTAAAGGCAAAGAATTTTCTTTTTCTTAATATAGTTTATTAATATTACAAAATTCATTTTTAGTTGAACAGGCTAAATTATATTATTTTGTAGGCCCTGGTGCCAGTTTTTTATAAACTGTTTTTGGGTCAACAACAAATGTTGGAAATTGAATTAAATTTTGGTAGATATAACGAAAAATCGGTAGGTTCGGCAACACTGCAATATAAGAAGGAATGAAACTGAGTTTGACAGATATACCACCAGATCTGGGACATGCGCACGTAATTTTGTCCCCAATAAATTAGTTCGAGCTGTCGCTTCTGGGTAAGGATAGATATTCTGTGCTTAAGGCACAGACAGCTCAAACTAATTTATTGGGGACAAAATTACGTGCGCATGTCCCAGATCTGGTGGTATATCTGTCAAACTCAGCTTCATTCCTTCTTATATTGCAGTGTTGCCGAACCTACCGATTTTTCGTTATATCTACCAATTTTTAATTCAATTTCCAACATTTGTTGTTGACCCAAAAACAGTTTATAAAAAACCGGCACCAGGGCCTACAAAATAATATAATTTAGCCTGTTCAACTAAAAATGAATTTTGTAATATTAATAAACTATATATTACAAACAAAAAGCTAAATCGCACTGAGAAAATGACAGAGGTTAGGGCACATTTTTTGGTAGTATTAACTTTTACAACTTCAACAGGGACTTGATTATACGAATGAATGCTGCCGGATAGGTGAATGTAAACATTTTGTTTTTCTTGGCGAGTTTCTTCTTAGGTACTGATTTTTTCTTGCTTCATATTAATGGAAATTTCTATTTTTTGTTAGTTTTGTATTCGATTTTAGTTTTTCACTTTCTATATTGTATATAAGTTTGACTTGTTCGAAAAATATAATGTTCTTAATATTCATAACTTTAGTTCCTTTATATAATTGTTCTGTTGGTGTGAGATAGGGGTACTGATATATTGTCATGACAATTTTATTCTGCATCCGTTGAAGTTTTTGTATGAGATATCCTGTAACTGCAGTCCAGCAGGGAACTAGGAATAAAAGATGTGGTTTTATTAAGCTGTGATAGAGTAGCTTTCTAGTGTTATCACTGAGTTCTCGGGAACATCTTCTTATTGCATCTGCCATTGGGGGTAATTTTATTCATTATATTTTCAATATGTTTATTCCAGGTAAGGTTATACGTGATGACAAGTCCCAAATACTTATACTCAGTAACCTCTTTCGGTCTTATATCATTCAGGCTTATTCTAATATCACCCACATTTTTGGTATTTTGTTAAATTGTCATATATACAGTCTTATCAATATTTATGCTCCTCCTATTGGCGAATCCAAAAATCTAAACTCCCTCTAGCGGCGAAATATCGCCTTAAGAAAACAAGTATACTTTGGAATAATCCCGTTCAAAATACATGGTTTGTAATATAAATCAATGATATTTTCGTTTAATATCCGAAGATTGGTGAAATTATTAGGTTTTCTGAATAATAGAATTGATGCTGAGAAACTATCGAAAGGTATTTATCCGAGAATTATAAGTTAACATATGATTATTCTCAAATTCATGTGTTAAATTTCAGGTTAGAAGCTATATTGAAGCTGAGCAGATATGAAAAGATTCATTTGAATGATATTAAGTTGTGGAATAATATTTTCATTATAAGTGAATGAATTGTAACCCTTGATCATTGACTTATATTATACTTGATATATTGGAAAAAGAGAAACTTGCGTGAGAAGATTGAAAATGGGAAAAATGTTTGTTTTCTCTCTTCATTTTCAGATTGATAATATTGCCTTAGGTCTGTTGTAAAGAATTTTGTGAATATTTCATAATAGTTTATATATCTTTTCAGGTTCAAAATTTCAGCAAATGAAAGCTCCTGAGCTTAAACCTACTACTGCTGTGACTTCTCGAAACTTGCAACCGAGCTTGCAACGTAGTTTATATCCAGAAGAAATTAGGGCTTGTATGGCCCAACATAAATTGAGGAGAGAATACAGGAATGATACTGATGATAAACATACAGGGTGTCCGGGGAATAACTGTACATACTCTTACCAGAGATAGAGTTGGACTAGGTGATTACTGATTGACTATAAAAAATTTATTTCTGGATTTCCCTAGAAAGCTACAGGGTGATTTTCCAACTTCATGGAAATACTTAGACCATCATAAAATCCAAACTTATTGACGGATATTGTTGAAATTTGGGAGGTTATTGGTACATGCTAAGGTCGAGTCAGAAAGATATTAATTATTTCATTATTCCAGGGCCAGACTCATTAATCTTCATTTAAAGTGTTCAGGGTAAAACAAACACTTTGTATTTCGAATTACAAATAATTGATTCGCTTTTCAGAAAGAAGTTGAATTATGATTCAATTTGTGATATCGCTCAAAGTTGTCACATCAACAATTATTTTTTTATGAATTTTTGAATTGGGATAAAGTTCGAAAAATTGAATTTTTCAACATGAAGAGAACCTAAAATCTCATATTTGAATATAAAATGGAAAGTATTAGTAAAAAATTTTCATAAGCACATTCCATAACGAAACAATAACAAATAAAAAAAAACTAAAATACAGTAAAGAGAACCTAATAAAAATGAAATTAGGAACGAATGAATTGCTGAGTCAACGTTATTTCAGGAGTGGTTCGAAATTAAAACCATTAGCTTGTATACATTTCTCTTGCCGAATGTTCGAATTGGATACAGCCTTGCGAATAATATCGCCATTATTTCTTAAAATATCGCAACAGTTGATAATTCTGTTCATCAGCTGTTCTCTTGGCTGGATTTCTCCAGAATATACCATATCCTTCAATTTTTCCCATGAAAAATAATCTAGCGGGTTGAAATCTGGATATCGAGGAGACCATGGAATAGGTCCCTAAAGAAAATTTATCATTTATTTTCGACCTCCACAAGATGACTAAGTCCTGTTCAGGTAAATAAATTCAATTTTTCGAACATTATCCGAATTCGAAAATTCATAAAAAAAAAATTTTTGATGTGACAACTTTAGGCGATATGACAAATTGAAGCATAATTCAGCTTCTTTCTGAAAGGCGAATCAATTATTTGTGATTCGAAATACAAAGTGTTTGTTTTACCCTGAACACTTTAAATGAAGATTAATGAGTCCGGCCCTGGAATAATGAAATAATAATGTCTTTCTGACTTGACCTTAGCATGTGCCAATAACCTCCCAAGTTTCAATAATATCCGTCAAAAAGTTTGGATTTTATGATGGTCTAAGTATTTCCATGAAGTTAGAAAATCACCCTGTAGCTTTCTAGGGAAATCCAGAAATTAATTTTTTTTAGTCAATCAGTAATCACCTAGTCCAACTCTATCTCTGGTAAGAGTATGTACAGTTATTCTCCGGACACCCTGTATATTCTCAATCAACAACTCAGTGTACTCATTTCCATGATTTTGAAAGTGGTGTGTAAATCAAAGAAAAAATGCTGCAATATTGTCTGCTTTGAGTAGGAGGAACAATCTGCTGTGCATGTGCTATTCAAAATGCAATCTGTGAGATTTGAAAATGCAGAGGAAGTATCTGAAGACAATGGGACAAGTGAACACTGGTGATTTGATGTGAAATTTTGCTAACGCCATTAAAAATAAGAAACAATTGAACTCCTTGACTGAATTTGCAAACACTTGGTTTGGAAGATTACAAGTTTTCAAACAATTAAAATTTTTTGAGTATTTTATAAATTTTCAAAGGTTTGTTCTATATTTATGTCAGCATTTTGTTTTAGTCGTTTTACGTTTTGGTATCATCTCTGGCAAATTTTCCATTGTAAACAAATATTTTATCTAAAATTGATTGTTATCTTAATATTGTGTGATGAAAGATTTATACAATTTCCATTTTAAAATAACAAACAAAACACAAATATAGACTGGAAAAAATTTCAGAATCGTTTATTCATTTTGCAACATATGATTGAAGAAATGATAAAATGAAATGTTCTCGATCAAATTTTATTTGTAATCTTCATGAAAGGGAGCTCCCACTTTCAAAAATGATTCGGGAAAACTTTAATGAACAATGAAGTCGTATGTTTCCAAATTCAGCATGAAGGATTCTGCTTCAATTGGATATCATTTCGAGGTAGTACCATTCATTTACGAATTCTGCAGAATCTCATGGATCTAGGAAATACTTCCAAATATATTATTCTACGTCATTCGAGTAATTCCATTTAACCAAAATAATTGTTCTTACAAGTAATTTAAATATTTTTGCATAAAATTTTTTCATCATTCCTGGTGAAAACGAGTTGTTCTTCTGAATTCGCCACACTTTATGTACAATCAGAAATGCATTAACACACACTACCATCTTAAAAAGCCTTTAAATCACTATCAAAGTGAAAATCTATTCATTTATTTCATAAAATGATATAGATATCCCGTTGTCATTCAAAAATTTACAAAATAACCCCTAGCGCCACTCAAGCTGGTGGCTAAATTTCGAACCTAGAAAACAAGTATTTACAGCGCCCTCAACGGTAGTTGGATTCGCCAATATATTCAAGAAGGTCAACTTCTTGAATATATATTTGAAGATAGATCTTCCGAAATACCCAAAGCTGAGAAATATCTATTCTCCAATCTCATAAATATCAAGTCATAATATTGAACCTTTCACCGATATCATCAGATACAATTAGATATTTCTTATAATTAATGTAGATGCATGCATAGACACGTTTTGAAATTAACAGTATAGGGAAAATTGTATCGTTGAAAGCACACTGACTTATACTTTGTAAAAATATGATGAACAATCGTCAAACAAGAAATCATATAGTCATAAAACTTTTTCTTGAAATTTTCAATGTTCATCTAACATATCAACATTCTATCCAACTGAAATATAAATTTGAAAAGTTCAAATAAACCATGAATGGTAATATTATAACAAAATAATAATAATAATAATAATAATAACAGCCTTTTATTTCACAATCACCTTACATATACAATGTATACAAAAGTGAAATGAAACAACGTCAAAAATAAAGGGTCTATATACAGTTCAAAAACTCTTCCAAACTGTAGGGCTCTAAATTTACAAGATATTTGAATATTTCCTTTTTGAATGTCTTGATTTCACTTAAAGTTTTTATTCTATTTGGTAGTGAATTATAAATTTTTAAGCATCTGTACTCCATCTGCCTCTGAGATGTTGTTAAACTATATCTTGGGTAGATGTAATCCATATTTCTTGTTTCATAGAAAGTTTTCTTATTTTCATATTTCTTGAAGAGTTCTGTATTATTCCTAACAAAAAGTACACATTCTTGAATATATATAGCATATATCGTCAATATTCCCAGTTTTTTGAAAATGTTTCTGCATGATTCATTATATCTCATGTTATTAACAATTCGAACACTTTTCTTCTGTAGTACAAAGAGTGGTTTTATGTCTCCTGACCCATAGAATGTTATTCCAAATCTTAATTTAGCTTCTATCATTGCATGATATATCATTTTCAGATATTTATTGTGGATATATTTGGAAATAACCCTCAGTCCATAGATGGAAGGGGTAACTTTTTCACAGAGATAATTTATGTGGTCATTCCATTTTAGATTTTTATTTATATATATTCCTAGAAACTTTGTTGACTCAAAAAATTTATACTGTTCTTGATTTAAGTACATGCTATCACTTTCTTCTATACCTGATCTTGTTGGTGTGAAAAGTATCAATTTAGTTTTTTCTTTATTCAGCAACAAATTATTGTTTCTGAACCATTTGTCTGTCCGATTAATAGCTAACTCGCCCAATCTTTCAATTTCCAAATATGTTCTTCCAGCAATAAGCATGCTCTTATCGTCTGCATAGTTTACTGTAGTTACACTTTTACCTTCTGATTCTGTGTCTCGTGCATAATTCGTATTGTTCACTGTTGTCTTTCCTTCACTCTCTGCTTCTGTGTCCATTTCACAATCATTTAGGTATATAATAAAAAATAATGGACCAGCGATGCTTCCTTGTGGTATGCCCAAAAGAAGTTCTTCTGTACTAGAGCTTATTGTTTCTCCATCTACTTGAAATTCCACTATTTGTGTTCTACATGTGAAGTAAGATTTTACCCACTGAAGGACTGGACCTCTTATACCATAAAGTTCTAACTTCTTTATTAGCTTCTCACTGTCCAAACAGTCGTAGGCTTTAGTCAAATCCAGGAATATTCCCATAGCTAGTTCCTTGTTTTCAAATGCTTCCACTATTCTGGTAATAAATTCATAGGTTGCTGTCTTGATAGATTTTCCCTTCAAATATCCATGTTGATTCTCTTTTAATAGGTTGTTTTCTATAAAATATTCCATTATTTGCCTGCAATAAGCCATTTCTATTATTTTTGAAAAACTTGGTAAAATGCTGATGGGTCTATAATTGTTATAGTCTTTTACATCGCCCTTTTTATAGACGGGTTTGACAACTGCTTTCTTGAGAATGTCTGGAAAGATTCCATGTTTGAATGAATTGTTTATGATGTATGTTAAAGGCACAGTTACTTCCTCTGCTGTTTGTTTAATTATGTAATTCGATATTTCATCATAACCATATGTATGTTTGTTCTTTAATTCTTTTATTATTTCTTTTGTTTCTGTATTACTAATTTTTTTTAAACGAAGTGACTTATTTTGTTCTTGTATTTTGATAACACTATCTGTCCCCGCAATATTTTTGGTTAAATTCGCCCCAGTTTTTATGAAAAAGTTGTTAATCTCATTTGCAGTTTTCAGAGGATCATCAGTTACAATTTCTTTTCTATTTGAATTCTTCAAACCATTTATTACTGCCCATACTGTTTTATTTTTATTGTCTGATTTTTCAATTAATGTTTCATATCTTTTAGATTTTTGTCTAGCTAATAATTTGTCATATTCAATTTTAGTTTGCCGATAACTTTCTTTGAAAATTTCATCTTGAGTACTCAGGATTAGAAGTATGTCCAATTTATTTTTTACTTCTTTAGTAGTTGGATCTGATGTTTGCATTTTTTTCTTTGTATTTGTTTTTCTTTTTCTCTTTGGAAAAGCCTCGTTGAAATGTTGTAAATATATAGTGTGAAAAATGTTGAATTGTTCGTTTACATCTTTTTGTGGTAATTCGAAGAGAGATGTCCAGTTTTGTGTGTTCAGTGATTGTTTAAAGGTCTGAATGTTTTTTTGTGAGAAAACCCGGTGGTATTCAAAATCATTTTTGTTTTTCCTCATTGATATGCTTATTTTTTGAGCTGTGTGATCTGAGACATGCGTTTGAATGACAGATGATTCATATGCCCTTTCAATATTTGTGAAAATATTGTCAATGCAGGTAGCTGTTTTTGATGTTATTCTAGTTGGCTGGTATACAGACTGCTGTATATTATATGTTTCAAGCATGCTCATCAATTCCCTCTTTTTGTTTGAATCTTCAAGGAGGTTTAAATTGAAGTCTCCAACCAGAGTAATTTTTATATTTTCACTGAAAAGTTTTTGTAACAGCGGTTCTAATGTTTCTGTTAAAATGCCTATATTGCCATTGTTATATATTGCTATACAAACATATTTCTTTCCTTCAAGGCTATATTCTACACCCACACATTCGAAAATTTTCTTTTTTGAAAGTTTTTTTATATCTTCTCTTTCTTTGACCTGTATATCCTTTTTGGTATATATGGCAACCCCACCATGCTCCTTATTGTTCCTGCAAAAAAAGGTCTTCAATGAGAAATTTTTTATTGCATTATACTTTAATTGTTCTTCCGTTTTCCAATGCTCAGTTATACATAAAATTTTGACATCTTCATGTTCAGTTAGAAAATCCTCTAAATACTCTTTAGCATTCCCTAATGAGCGTACATTTTGGTGTAGAATACTAAATTTTTCTTCATTATTTTTTTCTTTTCTGAATGATTCGTTTATTATAAAAAATTATCTTGATAATTTTTCTTATAAAGTTCAAAATTGAATCTTTTGAATCCCACGTTATTGGGCCAAAACTTTGGATCATATAGTTCATCCTTTTGTCGAATGGAACTTTCACTACAAACTTTTTTTGATTTTCCCAGTTATTTTTGGATTTGAGTTCTTTTACCTCTATTTGCGTATCTGCTAGTTTTGTTTTGCATTTAACATAATCCTTGATGATTTCTTCGGTAACATCCAACTTCACTCTATTGATGAAGAACCAAGCTTTTTTGTTTACTCCAGTAAAAACTGTGGTGTTCTCCTTTTCATTAACTTCAGCTGTACCCAGTTGTTGTTTCTTGATGGGCTTTTTGGTTTTTATTTTTGGGCTTTGCGGTATATCCATATCTTTTCGTTTCAAAGTTTGTTTGCTAACATCAATATTGGGGGTGATTTTAACTTTATCTGCGTACGAGTCTAAGTAGATAACCTCATTCATTTTCATTCTTTGGAAACGCTCCAACTCTGTCACCTGTGAAATGTCACTTATCTGTGTTTGACGATTGTTCTTCTTTGTATTTCTTGATACTTCTCTTTGGTCTTGAGAGATAACCTCGAAATTTTGGTTTTGAAGATTGTTTGAACTACTACTATTTGTTTTGTTTTCAATAACCTCATTGTTTTGACTGTTACTTCTAAGTCTCATTTTCCCTCCTTTTTTTTCTACTTCAACTTTTTGTTGTGTTTTATCCTTATCTACCTTTGTTATTTTTTCTTCAATAGCAAATAACCTAACTGTTAACTCTTTGTTACTTTTGATTAATGCCTTATTTTCTTCACAAAGATTCTTGATCAGCTCCTTTAATGCATTCATTTCTTGACTGACCCTTTCATTGGACTGATGTATTTGCTGTTCCATCAACTTCCATCTGTTCTCCGATGAATTTTCTTCCGCACCGCCACAGCAAGAAATCCTCGAATCACGAGATACACTTATTTCTGGAAAATCTCTTTCTACACAGGAATAGTGAAATAGATTTCCACACTTTATACAGATCAAATTGTTGGTCCATTTTGATTTGCAACACTTAAATTTGAACTTTTTGGAGGAGCTATCCGACGACGCATCCTCTTCGCCCGCCATCTTGAATATAGACTTATATTATATATATTATATTATATATTATATATTATATATATTATATATATATATTTTGGTATAACTCTAAAACTTCATTCCATTCAAGAATCTTTAAAAAAATTACAACGTTTTGAAATTAAGCTAAGAATGGTTTTTTGTTTGCAGTGTATAGCTCAGTGCACACTTGCACACTTTTGTTTAGCTAGTGTTTGTGGAAGTGGTTGCTCAAGGTCATTGAAAATTGACCATATTCGTTAGCTATCGGTTGCAGCTTTTTTAAGTGTTTTTGGGTTGGCGACATTGTGAGATTAATCATAATGACATTCATCGTGGTTGTCAATTGTCATTATTTATTTACTTTTTTCAAAATTTGAATTTTGAAATTTTTCCAATCATCTATAGAAAACGGACATTTTTCAAAATATTTCATCAATCTGGTTAGGTTTCTCCCTAAATTTACTACAATTATTTAAAACAGATATCAATCATTTTTATTGATAAAACAAATACACACAATTTTTAATAAAATGGATACTAGAAAGCTGTAAGTATATCTTGTGTATATTCAACATGTACAAGAGTACAATATTAGGTTCATGATTTTTCTATTTTAGCAACCACAATGGTGGAAGTGGCTGGAGCACTGTCAAAGTCGTAGCTCTACCGAAGATTTCAAATTAAAATTTCATAGGTTTGTTTGAGTTTCATAGGTTCCCTAAAAATAAAATACTTGCTAAGAAATGGTAACATTCTCTAGGAATGGAGCAAGATGCTCATTCATTAATTTCCAGAGGAAGAGAATATGTATGTGGTTCACATTTCAAAAGGAAATGAAGAGAACTTAAGTTCCTACATGATTCCTGAGGAAACCTATGACACAGTTTAGTAATATAATATTTCTAAACTGTGCCTATGATTTCTAGTAAGCACTAAATATTTATTTACATCTGTCCACTCATTAACATTATGTTTATTAGCAGATCCAACAGAAAGACATTTCGAAGATGATAATATAAATGTTTGTGATGGCCGATGTGAATCTTTAAAAAAAAATCATCTGAATGATAATATACCCATGAATATCATAATTTTCATTTTATAGGATTCATTGATCATTTGTTATTAAGAATAATCAACTAGATGAGTTGTAGGAACAAGTCACCAAAGATGTTACTAGTGAGAATTTAATTTTTCTTTATTATATTCATACAAATCCTTGGAGCAAATAATCCTTGCTTATGCAGACTAGGAACAATTTTTATTTTTGTAGGTCTGAGAATTCATGTTGAGATTGGAGAAGTGAAAATTTTCATTATACTGAAATCTACGATTCCCATCAGTACCAAGGAAAGTTTGATGCCCAAATTCTTCAACGCACCCCTTTTAGATGGAAGCATATAAGCAATAAAGAAGTTTTTAATTTCAATAATTGTTTATAAGTAATTATATAAGTGTTCCATTTCAATAATTGTTTTCATTCCAAAATTTGAAATGTCCCCTACGAACATGCATAAATTTTAATAATTTAAGTTTGGTCGTATGGAAATGATTTCAGAGATATTTGTAGTACTGATATAGGGATCAATAAGAGGTTTATGTTCAATAGATCTTTTTCATGTGGTACTAATATAACCTAATTTGTTCACAACACTATTTAATTTGTTGGAAATCCAAGGAATTTTTTAATAAAGATGAAAAACAAAATGACAATTGAACTATAATAAATAACGGTATACAAAGAAACTGCTAAAATTCTTCGATGAAAAAAAATAATTGTGCCTGTAATGTTTTTATTCTGAAAAATCCACATCCTGTGTTTCATATTCCATCGCAACATCATTTATATTATCATCTTCAAAATGCTTTCGCTTTGACCTGCTAAAAAACATAATGTTAATGAGTGGATAGATGTAAATGAAAATTTAGAGCTTACTAGAAATCATCGGTTTTCTCAGGAATCATGTAGGAACGTTAGTTCTCTTCATTTCATTTTAGAATGTGAAATGTAAACCGCATATTCCCTTCCTCTGAAAATTAATGAATGAGCATCTTGCTCCATTCCTAGAGAATGTTACCATTTCTTAGCATGTATTTTATTTTTAGGGAACCTATGAAACTCAAACAAACCTATGAAATTTTAATTTGGAATTTTCGGTAGAGCTACGACTTGACAGTGCTCCAGCCTCCTCCATTGTGGTTGCTAAAATCGAAAAAACATGAACCTAATATTGTACTCTTGGACATAATGAATATACACAAGATATACTTACAGCCTTCTAGTATCCATTGTATTAAAAATTGTATGTATTTGTTTTATCAATAAAAATGATTGATATCTGTTTTAAATAATTGTAGTAAATTTAGGGAGAAACCTAACCAGATTGATGAAATATTTTGAAAAATGTCCGTTTTCTATAGATGATTGGAAAAATTTCAAAATTCAAATTTTGAAAAAAGTAAATAAATAATGACAATTGACAACCACGATGAATGTCATTATGATTAATCTCACAATGTCGCCAACCCAAAAACACTTAAAAAAGCTGCAACCGATAGCTAACGAATATGGTCAATTGACCCCTAAAAATACGTGAGCTGTCGCTTCTGGGTAAGGATAGATATTCTGTGGTTTAGAATAGAACACACATCACACATAGGCGGCGTTCGGAATCAACGTCGGATAAAGTGCGTGTGTCGAACGCTGGGCGCACTCAGTTGTTTGAAATGTTGCCGATCGTTTTCGAACGACGTCGGGTGTTATCTTCCCTCTCTTTCTAACTGCAACGTGAGGTTAATTCAATATTTTTCAAATGATATATTAAGAGTATGAAGATAAAGATATAAATAAGAATTTAATTCAATTTTCTATCAGTGAATACTAAAAGTGGCTATTTCATTAAAGTTTCTAGAATGCATGCAGAAGAAGCTGGATGATAATCGCAGGAAATGAATAAGATTGATGGTTTTTATTGACACTACTTTGAAAAAAATGAGATGACTCTCATTCTTTAGATTTTCCTCCTCTGGAAAGCTGCTAATGTATTTTGTATTCAAAAGTATCAGTAGATTTCACACCAATAAGCAAATGAAAGTCTTCTAGAGTGCTTGACAGTCTGTAAATAAATAAAATTTTTGGAGCAAAATATTCAATTGAAGGAAATGTAAGTAAACGTAATACATTACTGTAATATATGTAATAAATAGACTTTCTATTTTTTTGAGGTGGAGTATTCACAAACGAAATAAGATACAGCATTGATGATGAAGCTAAAAGTATCAACTGTGGCCATTGAACTGGCCTGGCCGATCTTGAGGAAGTATGCAGTCTTGTTCATGCTATTTTGTTTGTAGCCAAATTTGTTGTGAAATCCAGGATGAGCAATTGTCCTGATATTCATTTATTGAGGAATGTACTCAAAGTCAGTAAGGTAAGTGGTATTTATATTGGAAGTAGATATTATCAGTAATGAAAATGATTTTAGGTTGATGCATACCAGTTACAGAAATTAATTTTGATAAAACATTCTGTGGAGCAAGACCACGCCTGATGACGAAGCTGCTATCCTCAGAAGAGAAAATAATAATAATGCATGAATCGTAGTGGAAACTGCAATATGTCGTATGTCCAACATTCCAAGTTTTCAGGAGAGACAGCAAATTTTTCCAATACGCTTGATATTTATTTCACCTCTGAATGATAATACCATAGTTTTTCGAAAATTTATTGCCTCATGATTCTTGTTGACATTATGACTTTTTGTATACAAATTTTTTCTGTTTTCATCGATTAAGACTTTTTCTGAGTTGTTTTGAAAATGAATGATTCAATTACATAACACCTATTGCATGTTGTGTAGATTAACAAGTTGGCCAGAGTGGTGCAATAAAATAATGCTTGATTTTTTTGAGATACCACATACTGCAGTTTCCATCATGATATATTAATGTGACTTAGTATTTATTAAATGTTCTTCAAAAGGTACACTGTTTTATTTAAGAGCTTCATTCACTGTAAAAAAACAGGGTAAAAATATAACATCCATTCATGATTCTAATGTTTAGTGTTTCTATCATGTCTTGCATATTTCTCAGCATTAGGAGAACTTCTATTTCCTGGATTATTTGTCGACTGGGCACCCAATCAATATTTTCTAGATAGCCGTCAAATAAACCAGATTTTTAAATAATCAGAGAAATAATTAAGAAATATCTGGATTGGTATCTGGAATAGAAATAATTTCATTTGATAATAATTTTAAACTTGTTTTTGAAAATACTTACTTGCTTTTTTTAAATACTTACCTTGAACACTGAATTTGGATTTGTAACAGATGAATAATAAACTCACCACCATATGTATATGAAAATATTTTTTTTTACCACAGACAAGTGCTTGGCACTTTTTCTCCTGTATTGATAATGGTTAATAAACATAATTCATTTTTAATAAACCTTGAATATTATGGAGGTGTACTTCATTTTTCTTGTGAATAAATTATTCCATTATCCTAGACTATCACGTGTATAAAATTTGAAATTACACTCATCTTGAAAAATAAAAATAATAAACTACCTTAAGAAACTAAATACTCGAAATTCCTCCGTAAAACAAACTTTTAAAATTCAAATGTGTAAATAAACGATATCTGCGCAAGACGAGTAATTGTTACCTACCTAAAGCGAATTTTGGCGCTGTAACTACAACTAACTATAGTTACTAGTAACCTATGACGTCATAGTTACTTCTGTCATTTGTTGGGATGTGTCAATCGACGATCTCCTTTGTTTAATATTTTTTTTTACTTCTGTTATCAGTTGCTTCGTACTGGAATCTTATTTTTCACCCAACTTTTTCATATATAACTTGCATTCGATTAGTATTTAATTAGGTATAGATCCAACGATGTCGAAAAAATTGAAAATGTCCCTTTTTTTCTGCTGGTAGGGAATTTTTTCTTGGAATCTAACAACAGATAGACAAAAATCGAAATTTTTTTTATTTAACATCTTTTATTTTGAAAAATCTAACAGGCCGTTATCCCAATATTGCATTCGTGAATCTATGGTCCCAAATCAATCCCATTACAATTTCACTCATTAGAAAGAGATGGAAATACATACTACACGAGTTACCCTGCTCGAGAGGAGAGTTACGTGCTGTGGTATGCGTGACGTCATGAAAACGTCATAGTTACATAGTTAGCTTCGCGAAAACGTGGTAACCCTGTAACTACATGTAACTACGGCATTGACCTATTATCTGACTCCTTGTCACGTGACTTTTTAGAAGAAATCGGAGGCAATCTCCATAAGAGAAAGAAAGACTCATACAGTTCCCATGAAACGAACAGAGAGGATCCAACTTAGGGCACTGTCAAAAGCACGTGTTGGAAACGAAACAATGTTGTTATATAAACATCATGATATTGTCATAGTTTTGTGATTAATACTGAATGAAACTAGGGTATTTTTTTGCAAAAACTATTTCAGCAGATATCCTAGATTAAAAATATAAAGTTTGGGCGAATTCCGTTAAATATTTCTGAAGTTGAGTTTAATCTCGGAAATGTTTAAAAGTCAAAGGAGTCTTAATAAGGAATGTTGATTTTTTCACTGGTTTCCAATCCGTTAGAGTAAATATTGGTTTTAGGGTCAGAAAAGAGAATAATCATGCTAGGTTTTCTTATGAAATTTGTAAATGCAGGAATTTCCATGGTGTTGGAATTCGGAGTAAGTATTCAAAAGGGGAATTCTATACCATTGTCGAACTTGATGAAAGAAAACACTTTTGGTGTTGTAGTTTATCACTGCAATTATTCATTTCTCAGTCTGCTTTCACACTCACCACTAAGGAGAACCTTCTCTCATCCAGTATGTATATGTAAATTGGATTGACCGACCCCCTCAACTTTGGTCAGCATGTTTTATTGATTGAATTTGATCATTTGGATATTATTCGAAGGTTTTGAAATTCCAGGGCTGAGATCATTAATCATGGTCAATATTTGTGAAATTAGTAAATTGAATCTTTAAATTTTGAATCAACTACCTCTGTGGGATTGAACTATTCCATAAAATTAATTTTATAGACTTTAGAAAAATAAATATGAGGTTTATCCTTCCTTTATTCGATGAGATATATCTACATATAGACATTATAATAAATAACACATTTTAGAAAATAAATCACTTGATAAAAAGAAAACGCTTTAATATACATATATTCATTCTTTTGATATATATAATAATACACAAAAACATACAACACAATAATCCTAAGAATACAGCATGTAGCATGTGTTAGAAAAAGTGTTAGCTGAGGTTTGGGGTACTATAAATATTATATAAAAGATAGGGAAAAAACCTCAGCAAAAAAAACCCTAGACCGCAGTAGAATGTTGTGTCTGTCCAGACTAATGAGCTGCTACATTCCAACAATGGAGGACATCTCTTCTTGTCATAAACATCTGTTGAAAAAAAAAACAGTAAGACTTCTCCAAGATTCTCGAAATTCAATGTCAATGTGTAAAAACCTTTTTTCACAGTCTGCTTTCACACTCACCACTAAGAAGAACCTCCTCTCGTCCAGTATGTATATGAAAATTGGATTGATCTCTCTTGCCTCTGGTCCTCTTCTCTAATGGTGCTCAATGTTATCCTTCAAGGGATGGTTCAGCTGTCCTATTCCCTGGAGATTCATAATAGGCAATGAAATGTCATAAGAAAGTTGAGAGATAACTTCAACATACTTTTCAGATATATGTCATATAGGTCAACTTCTACAAAATCTCCTACATACACAGGAACTGATCTTTTTCTAAAGAAGGAATGAAAGAAGTTGGAGAAAAATTATGTAAGGCAATGATTCTTTTATAAAATTTTTGTTATCTAGTATGAAGGCAAAATTTCTCATTCACCTTTCCTGATATTGGTTTCTTCTACTTGGGGCTGCACATCCTGAATCTCGTGTGAATTAGGTTGTATGTCTACTGGTGATTCTTTTTCTCCTTTATTCATGAAAAAGTTGGGGCTTTCCAAAAACGGAACTACTGCAAAAAAAAATTAATAAGCAACTGAATGATACAACATTGTTCATTATAATTAATCTGCGAATTACTACTGAATTTATCACAAAGAAGTTCCACAAATTCTATAAATATGAACCTGTCCTACCATCTGCAGTTGTTGAAATTATTTCTTCCTTTCTTTCCTTCCTCTCAGATGTTGTAGGAAATATGAAGCAAAACAAAGAAGGATCAGCATCTTTTTTGAGAATTACAGTCCCATTGGGGTTCACATAGAAGGTTCGAAATCAGCCCTTCCTACAGCATCAATCCATTTTTTCCTCAAGCTCTCGAGTTTTGGGAACCTGTAATTTCAATAAATTCATGGAGGCTACTAATCGAAATATAAAAAGAGAATGCGTTTCTATACTTACGCATGAAATTTCAAATTGCTTCCTTTTTTATATCTGGCAGTGCAGTTATATGCAGCACAACTATCCGGCATTATTATTAATAGTTCTTAAAAGAACTTTGAAAGAATTATCTTCAACCTTCAGAATAAAAATTCTAATCAACACAAATCCAAACGTTCAGATAGATCGTGAACTTCGAAAGTTTAAAATAACTTGGTTATGTTTATGTGTTTGACAGTGCCCTAAATTACTCCATCTCATTCAGAAGTCCACTTTCTCTCTCTAGAAAGACGTCCATGTATAATAGGTCAATGAACTACGGTTACGTGGTAACCTGTAGTTACAGCGCCAAAATTCGCCTCTATTTTCTTGGTTGCAAAGTTGTACATCCGGACCTTAGAATATAAACCGATTTCAAGCGAATAACCTGGTCCTCATTGGTAATTACCAACTAGGACCAACTGCATTCAAGCGACTTCGGTCATTGTAGGTTATAATCATTTTACAAGGAATATCCCTGAAGACTATAACCGTAGATAACCACAGGCAGGACCGTAGATAACCGCGGTCATTACTGGTTATTCGCTTGAAATCGGTTATAGAAAACCAGGAAGGAGCATATCATGCATTCTGGTGCGACGAGAATGGTGCACTCAATATGGCCGATACTCATTTCCGTTTCGCAGTGGCGTAGGGCATTTGAATTTTCAATTGAAGAGTGGAAATTCAAAAGGGTCTAAGTGCCACTTTCACGAAATTTTAGATTTCATTTGTTATGGGGTCTATGTGCCAAGGCCAATAGCCTACGAAATGATTCATGTGCCATCCGCTTCAGGCAGTCATCATTTCTGATGAAAAACACAATTTTTTTTAACTTTTTTCATTAGTTTGAGGGCGGGTTTCATAAAGCTTTAACTGTACAATTAAAAAAACCTTACCTAAATTCGAACCAATCGAATCACCCGTTTTGAAATTTCAACGAATCGGGATGGCTCTAATAAATTTGACGGGACAATCAAAGTTTTGTGAAACCGACCCTGGGACATGTTTTATGTAATATCTCAGTTCGATTTTTTTGGCACTTAGACCCTTTTGAATTTCCACTCTTCAATTACATTTTATTAACGAAATGGCATATTCCAAATCGGTCTAAAAAATCTTAACGAAGTAGGGGAGCAAAACACAATGCAATTTTATATTTTTTTTATTGATTCCTTAACAAAATTGATCTGTTATACAGTTCTAATTCTTTCATCATCAACCGTATTTTTACAAATATAATTCAACCTGGTGAAAAGTATCAGACGATATATTCCTTTCATGGTCCTTTATTCTTTACTTACATTTTCCAACTGATCGATTTCGATTGTTGGAAAGCTGCTGGAAATAACCTAATATATATTCTTTTGAATAAGAGAGCTAAAATAATACAATAAATGTTGAAACAAAAAGAACCTAAGCTGAGGTAAAAAAAAGGAACGGGGTACCACAACATTCTTCGTATGATACTATAGTATCATACGATACTTTCATCACCAGTATCATACGATACTATAGAGCCAGGGGAAAAAACCTCAGCCGAAAAAACCTGTCTCCCCGTTAAAAAAATAAAATAAAATTGTTGTATCTGAATATTCTATATAGAAGGACATCACGATCAGCGGGACGGCTCTTCGGAGGAAGGATTTCCAAACACAAACTCCAACCTGAAAATAAAAAAAGCCAGAACAGCAAGATAATTCAATTTATCCTTCATCAAATTGATCTGAAATTTTCAACCCATTGCAAAAATGAGTTTGATATATTGTGTATGGCTCTAATGCCATCTTGGAATTTATAAATCGAACAATTATTAATTAGGTGTTCAACTGTTTCCTCTGATTCACCACATTCACAATTAGGACTATCAACCGAATTCCACTTGAAAAGCATGCTGTTGGTACGTGCATGACCTGTTCTTATTCGATTAATAAATAAAGTCCACAGATAACCGATTAAAACAATCGCCTGGAACATAAAAGGCTCCTGTCGTTAGGACAAAACCCAGGTTTTTTTTACGAAACTCATCCATATTACTCTCTGTTTTTCATCTCTGGGAAATCTGGAAAAATAATTGAACTCATAAATTGTGAAGAACTGAATAAGATACAATCATGGTTTCACTTCCGAAATGTCCTTTGAGACGAAATTAATAGCGATACCAACTATCAATGCCAGTTGTTTCAATGAAATTGATTACCGAACATCACCTACGCCCATGGTTTGTTACGGATAACCTCCAAATTCAGCAAAATTGAAATGCCGTGTTTTTCAGGAAAAAATGAATCATTCCAATACCAATATCACTTCACCGTGAAATGTTACACCAAATTCTTGTTTTTTTAGTGTTTTGAAATTGCCACACTCTGCACAACTAATCATTTTATCGAAAATGTTCTAAACTTGGAAAATGTCTTATAGCACCAAATTACGTGTATAAAATAATTAGAAATTCACGGACGCACCTTCAAACCTCGCCTAAAACTTAATTCAATACAGTTAAACTGCGAAAATATCACAAAAACCAAATAAAAGTACAATTTGCTGAGAGCACCACTTTCTTATTTCAAATTCAAACCAAACGATGACTCATTCGTGGTGCACTTTTGTCGCACTTCCGCTCTTGCGCATAGGCTCCTTCCTGGTATTTTATATTCTAAGATCCGGACGAACGTCCCAAGTGATTCCGAACGGGGGTAAAATTTACCCGACGTCGATTCCGAACGGCTTGGGCTGGCTTGGGCCATATACGTATAAACTCCTATACCGCTAGCATTGGCCCGTTTACCTGCATTCATTTGAAGCAGTGATCACGTGGTACAATTGTCCCCAGCTATGCACTGCGCATGCGCGAAAACCTAACCTGAAATATTTCCAAAAAGTTATATTCACTTGTCAAAGTGTGATGTCAGATGTAAAAAACGTAACCTCACTTTTTCTCTATTTGACAAATTCTGAGTTTGCGCATGCGCAGATTGTTGTGTGGGTCAACGGACATGGCAACTAGATTGCATCAATTTTATTTTCACGTTAGCAGTATAGGGTTTAATAGGTATATGGCTTGGGCGCACACATATACCTATTAAACCCTATACTGCTAACGTGAAAATAAAATTGATGCAATCTAGTTGCCATGTCTGTTGACCCATATAACAATCTGCGCATGCGCAAACTCAGAATTTGACAAATTGAGAAAAAGTGAGGTTACGTTTTTTACATCTGACATCACACTTTGACAAGTGAATATAACTATTTGAAAATATTTGAGGTTGGGTTTTCGCGCATGCGCAGTGCATAGTTGGGGACAATTGTACCACGTGATCGCTGCTTCAAACGCGGCCTACGATATTTAACAGGCCGGAATGTTGGCTCAAAACGCGACGTTGCCTATTGGGCTCGAGGTGTTAAGCATGCTGAGGTGTTACACGCCAGTTGCAGGTTTCAGTTCTGTGAGGAAGTCGGAAGGTGTGAGAGTAAAAGCGTATCCAAAATTCGACAGGGGAGCGTGTAAAGAGGTTTGTGTTTTTTCGCTGTGTGCGTGTGATTGGTTTTTTAATCAACAAAGAAAGTGAAGATAAGTGTTGCAGTTGCAAGATCAGTGTGTATCGGTTCATCATTGAATTTTTCGACTTTAAGTGTTCATATCTGGAAGGAATAATCAACAGGGAGGTTTTTCATTTTAATATTTATTAAAATTTCATTTGGAAATCTTAGATTTGAGTACTCTGCCCCGATTGCAAAAGCAACTATAAGTCCACTAATGAGAAAAGAAGGTGTTAGTATTTAGAAGTTAGAAAATGGCTTAACGCAATTCATAGAGAAAGTAGTTTTAAAATCAACGAAGACAATTTAGTTTGTATAAAACATTTTGGAGATTCCCATATTTTGAAAAATAACTCTTATCCAACCGCCTAAGGTTCAGTCGTTCAGTTATAAATATACCGCGAAAAATTCCTAAATTAACTACTGATGATGCATTTCCTTCAATTTTTCCAAATCAACTGAGTTACATGACGTCTTCAATTACTCCAAAAAGAACTGATCCTGAGGTATGGAGACAAAAATTAGTTGTCCATTATGATTATGCTTACATCGATTGCGACAAACAAGATCAGATCGATTCATTTTCAGACTTTGGTGGTCATTTCAAAGACAAGGCAATTTCTCACTTCTTTTCCAACGTTGTAGAAAAGGACACTGCTCAATTCTACAATATAAATTTCAGAGAGACGTTTTGAAATGTTTATTTACTTGAGATATTTATCACGACAAATTTAATGTTCACTATGTCAGCAGGTTTCTGAAATTATCTTGAACAAATTTCCCAAAATTTTGAGTAATATCTTCCTTAATAATTATTCTATAATGGTTAGTGATAGAATCCTAAGAACTGCTCCTTCCGACAGTAAATTACTAACTTTTAGTCGTCAGTTATCAGAATTGTTTTTATTTATTCAGACTTTATTATAGGATTTATTTTATGTTCAAAAAAAATATGTTCAGAATTGAATCATTTTCGATAGCGAAATAATATTTTTTTCCTCTTCTGATATTCATCCACCTATTTTATTCGCTTCAGAAAGTAAAATAAATTTCATTCTGATTGTAATTTTGTGGAACTCAATAACACAGCTACCTCCTCGTGGTGAGTTCTGGATTATTTGCGATAAAATATTGAGAAATTATTCGCAAATAAACGAAATGCTGTTTTGTTTTCCTCCCTACAGTTCTTTATTACATTGTGAATTGAAATAAATTCGAAATTATATCGAAAACAGTGCGAATTGCATAAGA
Organism: Hippodamia convergens; assembly: GCA_038502775.1. Lineage (NCBI taxonomy): Eukaryota > Metazoa > Arthropoda > Insecta > Coleoptera > Coccinellidae > Hippodamia > Hippodamia convergens. The sequence continues at coordinate 71,959 of JAVSIQ010000192.1, forward strand.
AAAACGTATACTGTCTATATCTACGCGTACCACTAGACACGCTACTCGTAACAACGGCAACGTCTAACCTTCCGGCCTGTTAGATTTAGTAGGCCGTGCTTCAAATGAATGCAGGTAAACGGGCCAATGCTAGCGGTATAGGAGTTTATACGTATATGGGCGCACACCGGACAACGTCCGACGTTGATTCCGAACGCCGCCATAGAGATTAAAGTCCAATTTCTGCGAGTTACCGTGTTACAAACGGTCATAAACGGTTACGATTTTCTGATACCGTTTGTATTTTTGCGAGAGCGGTAATAGAGGGGAAGGTGTTGTGACGTAGCCGTCATTGTAACCATGGAGGTAAATAAAGTGGAGGGGGCATAACGTTTGAAAAGTGTCACCAAAACAAATCCGGATTTGGCACCCCAAGATGGCCGACTTCGAGGTATTTTAAACTGTAGGTTCTGCAATTTTGGCCTTATTTATTATTCGTTCGTTGGTTTTGGCAGTTGTATGTAGTGGAAATAAATATAAGAAATGGTTTCTTGTACAGCATATGCTGATCTTACTCGCCAATTAATGGTGAAAAGCTAAATTTTTTGACTTTTGTAAATACATGGGTTAATTATTGTTGCATACAATTTTAATTGATAGGGGTACACGAGATAATTTACCTATTTGTTTCATTGCATATTATCTGAATTTGTATGTACCTTAATTGAAAAAATAGAATGTATGATTAGTAACAGGAACAAATCATTCATTCCGTACGTAATTCAACTCACCAATTCATTAGAAGCAATTATTTATGATATTTTGTCTCCTTGATTTGTTTCGATCATTATTTATTCATCTGGTCATTAAAAGAGAATCGAAGAAACTTCGAATTGTAAAAATTCAAATATACAAAATTCCCGCCACAAATTTGGCTCCGCAACATGGCGGATTTTTGGTGACAAGGGAAACATAAGGGATTTTTCCTCGAGCTAACTACAACAGTGTAGTTAGTCAACTTCATGACGTCATGGTTATCTTCGTGCCCTGTGTGGTAAGTTATGGCGGATGAGTGCAAAGGAAAGTGTCAGTCCCTCTCTCTCCGTTTTCAAGTAACTACACAACAAACCAGATTGATCTATTGGTTTACTGGCGTAGTTAACTGTGACGTCATGGTTCTAACTACGCCGCGAAGAAATTCGTGTAGTTAACTATGGTATGCTTTGGTTTGGTGTGGTAAGCTCGAGGAAAAATCCCTATAGTATATGCTACCTCCCCTTCTTCTTCCTCCATGATTGTAACCGTTGTTGAAAATCTGTAACCTTGTTCCTAAGCAGGGTAACTGGCAGCGGTTATAATCAAAACAAGCGCGTTCGCGCCAAATACGAAAATTGCTATATTGCATCTTGTAGATTGAAGGGTGCCTATACCTTAAAGTTTCTTGATTTATTCATTTGATTCATTTCTTATACCAGCTCAGCAAGATGTGAAAGAAAACCTAAAATCATGCAAAATATTCTTAGTATTGTTTTCACATCCTCTCATTCCAAATTTGTTTATGCTTCACTTTTTGACCTATCTTTACGCTTAATGTCTAGATGTTGTTCTGTTTTCAGATTATTATTTTTGAATATAATAATATAGGAAACTCATCAACATTTCTGGAAATATGCATATTCAAATTAATACATCCTAGCTAAAACTTTCCCCAGTAACCAAGTATGTGTTAGCCATTGACCTATTATACTATGGACTCCTTGTCACGTGACTTTTTAGAAGAAATCCGAGGCAATCTCCATAAGAGAAAGAAAGACTCATACAGTTCCCATGAAACGAACAGAGAGGATCCAACTTAGGGCGCTGTCAAAAGCACGTGTTGGAAACAAAACAATGTTGTTATATAAACACCATGATATTGTTATAGTTTTGTGATTAATACTGAATGAAACTAGTGTATTTTTTTGCAAAAACTGTTTCAGCAGATATACTAGATTAAAAATATAAAGTTTGGGCGAATTCCGTTAAATATTTCTGAAGTTGAGTTTGATCTCGAAAATGTTTAAAAGTCAAAGGAGTCTTAATGAGGAATGTTGATTTTTTCACTGGTTCCCAATCCGTTAGAGTAAATATTGGTTTTAGTGTCAGAAAAGAGAATAATCATGCTAGGTTTTCTTATAAAATTTGTAAATGCAGGAATTTCCATGGTGTTGGAATTCGGAGTAAGTATTCAAAAGGGGAATTCTATACCATTGTCGAACTTGATGAAAGAAAACACTTTTTGTGTTGTAGTTTATCACTGCAATTATTCATTTCTCAGTCGGCTTTCACACTCACCACTAAGGAGAACCTTATCTCATCCAGTATGTATATGTAAATTGGATTGACCGACCCCCTCAACTTTGGTCAGCATGTTTTATTGATTGAATTTGATCATTTGGATATTATTCGAAGGTTTTGAAATTCCAGGGCTGTGATCATTAATCATGGTCAATATTTGTGAAATTAGTAAATTGAATCTTTAAATTTCGAATCAACTACCTCTGTGGGATTGAACTATTCCATTAAATTAATTTCATAGAATTTAGAAAAATAAATATGAGGTTTATCCTTCCTTTATTCGATGAGATATATCTACATATAGACATTATAATAAATAACACATTTTAGAAAATAAATCACTTGATAAAAAGAAAACACTTTAATATACATATATTCATTCTTTTGATATATATAATAATACACAAAATAATACAACACAATAATCCAAAGAATACAGCATGTAGCATGTGTTAGAAAAAGTGTTAGCTGAGGTTTGGGGTACTATAAATATTATATAAAAGATAGGGAAAAAACCTCAGCAAAAAAAAACCCTAGACCCCAGTAGAATTTTGTGTCTGTCCAGACTAATGAGCTGCTACATTCCAACAATGGAGGACATCTCTTCTTGTCATAAACATCTGTTGAAAAAAAAACAGTAAGACTTCTCCAAGATTCTCGAAATTCAATGTCAATGTGTAAAAACCTTTTTTCACAGTCTGCTTTCACACTCACCACTGAGAAGAACCTCCTCTCGTCCAGTATGTATATGAAAATTGGATTGTTCTCTCTTGCCTCTGGTCCTCTTCCCTTGAAGGATAACATTGAGCACCATTAGAGAAGAGTCTCTAATGGTGCTCAATGTTATCCTTCAAGGGATGGTTCAGCTGTCCTATTCCCTGGAGATATTCATAATGACAATGAAATGTCATAAGAAAGTTGAGAGATAACTTCAACATACTTTTCAGATATGTGTCTTATAGGTCAGCTTCTATAAAATCTCCTACATACACAGGAACTGATCTTTTTCTAAAGAAGGAATGAAAGAAGTTGGAGAAAAATTATGTAAGGCAATGATTCTTTTATAAAATTTTCATCTAGTATGAAGGCAAAATTTCTCATTCACCTTTTCCTGATATTGGTTTCTTCTACCTGGGGCTGCACATCCTGAATCTCGTGTGAATTAGGTTTCATGTCTACTGGTGAGAGACAGAGCGATTCTTTTTCTCCTTTATCCATGAAAAAGTTGGGGCTTTCCAAAAACGGAACTACTGCAAAAAAAAATTAACAAGCAACTGAATGATACAACTTTGTTCATTATAATTAATCTGTGAATTACTACTGAATTTATCACAAAGAAGTTCCACGAATTCTATAAATATGAACCTGTCCTACCATCTGCAGTTGTTGAAATTATTTCTTTCTTTCTTTCCTTTCTCTCAGATGTCGTAGGAAATATGAAGCATAACAAAGAAGGAACAACATCTTTTTTGAGAATTACAGTCCCCAATGGGACTGTACCCCAATGGGTTCACATAGTGATCTTCTTCTCGAAAATGATTACTCAAATTTTCGATATTGAAGAAGGTTCGAAACCAGCCCTTCCTACAGCATCAATCCATTTTTTCCTCAAGCTCTCGAGTTTTGGGAACCTGTAATTTCAATAAATTCATGGAGGCTACTAATCGAAATATAAAAAGAGAATGCGTTCCTATACTTACGCATGAAATTTCAAATTGGTTCCTTTTTTATATCTGGCAGTGCAGTTATATGCAACACAACTATCCGGCATTATTATTAATAGTTCTTAAAAGAACTTTGAAAGAATTATCTTCAATCTTCAGAATAAAAATTCTAATCAACACAAATCCAACCTTCCAAATAGGTAGTGAACTTCGAAAGTTTAAAATAACTTGGTTATGTTTATGTGTTTGACAGTGCCCTAAATTACTCCATCTCATTCAGAAGTCCACTTTCTCTCTCTAGAAAGACGTCCATGTATAATAGGTCAATGGTGTTAGCGAGTATGTATAACCGTGTTAAGAAATTGACAGTGAGGATAAGTGGGGGTAACCGCACATAACCGGACTCATAACACGGTAACTCGCAGAAATTGGACTTATGTAGAAATAAACATTCGATCACTTATTTTATGTGAAGAAATCGGTTATTCGCTTGAAATCAGAGAAGTCTTCATTCATGATATATTTTTAAATATCAATGACTTCCGATTTCACCGAAAATGGTATCAAACTTTCTCATTTCTAATGGAATATCCTGTATATTAAGACTTTTTCGGATATATCTTTGAATGCCACATTAATTTTGTTTCATTTCCTCATCTAGAGCTGTTTTCGAGTCATTCACTGTTTTTTGAAAAAAATTACAAATTGAGGCTTTGGCTTGTAGAAGACTGAGGATTCAACGAAGTCGCAACGCATTTTCTCAGATCTATTTTTGAAATGGGTTACCGTAACTGGAGGGTTTCCTTTATCTAAACTGTACCATTTTCGAGATATTCAGTGAATATCTAGTGTAATCAATGTTCGCCCTTTCATAAGAATCTCTCAGACTATAGGAAACCCTTGAAAAACTCCTTATTTTTTTTACAAATTGATATTTGGGTGAAAAAATTCTGTTTTTAGACTCTCATTTGACCTTCCAGTATATCGAAACTTTATGTTCGTTACAAAGTGATGTTGAATATCTTTTCGGTAACCCATTTCAAAAATTAGATCTGAGATAAATGCATTTCTCTTTCATTGGATCTTCAGTGATCTACAAGCCTCAATTTATACGTTTTTTCAAAAAACAGCTAGATGACCATAGGAAACAACAAAAAATGAATGTGGCATTCGGAGATATATCCAAAAAAGTCATAATATACCTATAGGATGTTCTATTAGAAATAAGAAAGTTGATACCATTTCCGGTGAAGACAGAAGTCTCTGAATTTGGAAGTGATCGAAATATTATTTTTCTCCATAAACTTCTAATGGACACCCTGTATCTTTCAATATCATCGCGCCAATTTGATGTATAACTTGTAAAATAAAGAAAGGTAAAGGAATCGCCACTAAAAATACCCCCACGCTCTGGAGAAATACTTCAAGACTTACGCAAGCAAAGAAATTCTGGCCGACCTACACTAGAAAGCTCATAAAGCTGAGCTTCAAGTAATGGTAGGTCTGATGACAGGGCATTCCCAATACCAACATCTTTTGTATCGCATGGGCAAATCAACAGATGAAGTTTGCAGGCTATGTAGATCAGAGGAAGGAATTGCTGAACACATGGTATGCAAGTGTCCAGAGTTGGCGAAACTAAGAACCGTTCACATGGGGAAGTCGCTTCTGGATACTCATGGGATAACAGTTAAATCTCCTAATGTCGTTGGATTTATCAATGCCTGTTCGAAATTCGAACATTTTTTCAAATTATTCATAATTATATTCCTCGAATAATTATCGATGGAAAATTCCAATGAATTCAACGCTAAATTCTCGTACGATCGAGCGGAAAACGCTGACTCCGAGGTAGTAAGTGGGTTACCTGTGACGAATGTTGTTTAATTTAGATTAGTATATAAGCTTAGCCTGTAATGAATAAAATTATCATTCACCAAACGTTTGATCATCACACCTTACGGCAAACTGTGGAGTTGAGTAAATAGTTTCAGGCTTTCACGACCGGATATATTGACATTAAGAGAGTCTTCCGGGCTTATTGGCCGTGGTCTATTAGGAATTATTTCACCTAACGTTTCGCCCACAACTGCGGTAGGCATCTTCAGAGGATTCTTGGTCTTAGATTGTAACTCGACCGCTGAATTTCCGAAAGTGATGCTGAATTCGATCCGTTGGCCCCACTTATACCCTGATCATTGGCGGGAGAAGGTAGTGGGTTGATTGGTCCATTGCTTCCACTTCGTATTGGCTTGATTTTGGTCTTTTCCAACACCGGCAACCATGCGCTATGTACCAAAGGAGTTTCTTCCCTTCTGTTCATATTGTTCTTATGTTTATATATCTCAATGGCTTCCATGTTCATCCTAGGATAGAAACTTTTGATGTTTGAAATAGCTTCTGCCTTTGAGAAAACAATATTGTGTCCATCTGTCAGAGCATGTTCCGCTAGTGCGGATTTTTCTGTCTGATTGAGTCGACAGCATCGTTCATGCTCCTTAATTCTCGTATTGATACTACGCTTGGTTGTACCAATGTAGACTTTGCCGCAGTCACAAGGTATCCTGTAAATACCGGGTTGGGAGAGTGGGTCGACTTTGTCTTTGGTAGTTCTGATCATTTGGCCAAGTTTTTGAGTTGGCTTATAGACAGTCTCTATATTGTGGCCCTTTAGTATTCTACCAATTCTATCGGTGACCTTGGGGATATATGGTAAGATGGCTCTTCCATTGGGGGTGAGTTGTGATGTGTTTTCATCACGTGTGGAAAGTCTTGGTCTTATTGCCCTCTGAATTTCCTTAGCATTATATCCGTTAGCGACGAATGCATGCTGTAGATGTTCAAGTTCATCCTCCAGAAATTCCGGCTCGCACAATCGTCGGGCTCTATCTACGAGTGTTTTTATAACTCCTCGTTTCTGTTGAGGATGATGATTGGACTGCTTGTGTAGATACCTGTCAGTGTGGGTTGGTTTTCTATAAACCCTGTGTCCTAGCTTTCCATTAGGCTTTCTAGTAACCAAGACGTCTAGAAAGGGTAGAGCACCATCCTTTTCAATTTCCATAGTGAATTGAATATTTGGGTGCCTACTGTTAAGATGGGATAGGAAAGCATCCAATTCTTCAAGTCCATGACTCCAGACGACAAAAGTATCATCCACATAACGTAGCCATGTGGATGGTCTCTTAGTTGCCGCTTCAATTGCACTTTGTTCGAATTTCTCCATGAAGAAATTTGCAATTGCAGGACTTAGAGGGTTTCCCATGGCGCAGCCGTCTATTTGCTCATAGAATTCGCCTTTCCACTGGAAATAGCTGGATGATAGGCAAAGTTCGAAGAGCTTTGTTATGTCATTCGGGAATAACTCAGACACGTAGTTAAGTGATTCCCTGATGGGAACTAGTGTGAACAAAGACACAACATCAAAACTAACGAGTCGGTCATTCGGTCCCAACTGAATGTTCTGCAGTTTTTCTACAAACTGAGTAGAGTCCTTGACGAAAGTGTCCGTGTTTCCCACATGAGGTCTCAACATAGTTGTTAAAACTTTGGCTAAGTCGTATGTTGGTGAATCGATGGTACTAACGATAGGTCTCAATGGGACATTATCCTTGTGAATTTTTGGAAGTCCGTATATACGCGGAGCCCTTGCTTCACTCTTACAAATCCTCTTTTTAAGTTCCTCATCGAGAGAAGAAACTTTTATAAGAGCCTTTGCTTGTCTGAGCCTGGACGAGGTAGGATCTCTTTTAAGTTTCCTGTAGTTTGAGGGGTCTAACAACGCCCTCATTTTGGAATCATAGTCAGAGGTGTCCATCACTACGGTCGCGTTTCCTTTGTCAGCTGGAAGGATCACAATGGATGTATCTTCATTGAGACTCTTTATGGCTTGGTGTTCCCTGAAATTTATATTATTTTTTGGAGGTTTAGCCTTCCTGATGATTCTTGAGGCTTCAGTCCTCACTTCTTCAGCCGTAGCCTCAGGTAAGGACCGAATTGCTGCCTCAACATTGGCTATTATATTCTCTACAGGAATTTGTTTCGTTCGAATGGAGAAATTGTTTCCTTTTTCAAGGATGGATTTCTCCTCTTGTGTTAATGTCCTCTTGGACAAGTTAACAACAGTTTCTTTCCTGTTCGGAACTGAAGAAACAGATAATTCCTGCAACCGTGAGAATTTATTTTTGAGGCGTATAGTATTAGTGTACATTCGCCCCTCCATGGATTTCTGGGTTATGTTATCGACAGAAGTCCAGTCTGTTGGTGTTAAGGTTCCTACTAGATCATTCTGTATTTGTCCGATTTCCTCGTCGATACTGACAAGTTTCTGACGAGAATAACGGATCCTCTCCCTTAACAGAGCACACTCGGCTCGATTATATATCCTATGTGCCTGAGCACTCAGAAAAAGCCGTCTAAAGCGTACGAAGTTGGGCACAACATTCGAATCCCGACAACGTTTCAGAAATGTGAGGGTGCAAAGTTGGTCTGCCTTTTTCTTCCTCAACAAGTCCAATCGTCGAATGGAACTGTATGCTACCTCCCGTAGAGGCGTTTAATAAATAGTTTCAGGCTTTCACGACCGGATATATTGACATTAAGAGAGTCTTCCGGGCTTATTGGCCGTGGTCTATTAGGAATTATTTCACCTAACGTTTCGCCCACAACTGCGGTAGGCATCTTCAGAGGATTCTTGGTCTTAGATTGTAACTCGACCGCTGAATTTCCGAAAGTGA